>CM036258.1:1110111-1192611 GCA_020698575.1 Bostrychus sinensis
AGAGCTGGGGCCAGATGTGACCTGAGAGCTGGGTCCAGATGTGACCTGAGAGCTGGGTCCAGATGTGACCTGAGAGCTGGGTCCAGATGTGCCCTGAGAGCTGGGGCCAGATGTGACCTGAGAGCTGGGGCCAGATGTGACCTGAGAGCTGGGTCCAGATGTTTCAGCTGCTGTTGGGAGTTGTTGTTAAGTGAAAGTGTGGCCTACGTCGGTTCAGAGCAGTTTTTTTATTTTATTTTTTATTTATGTATTTATTTGATTGGGACAGTGCATGTTAATGAACAGACAAAGCATGACCGTAAATGCACCGGATTGTCAGGGTTGCCAGATCTGACTGACAGTTTCCAGCCCAAATATAACGTAAAACCCGCCAAACGCAATAAAAACCCGCCCAAATCACAACCATTCTACAATGTTAATGTTAAAACTGTAATACACACAAAACTTCACAACTGACAATGGAAAAAGTAATAAACAGTCTCCACAATGAAAAATCAGAAAAACAAATGGCTCTCTCATGCTTGCACTGCTCAGGGACAGGGGCGATCCACATTTTTAGCTCTGGGTCAGGCTCCTTCCTGTACGATTTCTTGTATTTCCTCCACTTCTGCAGGTTGCTCAACGCTAAAACTCTAGGCTTGAGAGGAAACACTGTTGGCCCCGCTCACAGGGCTGCAGTGTTTACTTTTTTCAACCAATCAGAGGTCCATAATTAGACATGTGATTGACAACTAATGACACAAATATTACTACTTCTATTTTACAAATTAATTTTATTCATCAATAACCAGCAAATATATAAAATTATTGATCAGGAAATTTAAAAATATTATTAAAATAAGTTTATTTTACATTTTCAAAATCCCGCCCCATAAGTCTAAAAATAGCCCAATTATTATACACCCGCCCAACGCTGTTTTTTTCCGCCGAGAGAGAGCAAAAGTAGCCCAAACCGCCCAATCTGGCAACACTGCGGATTGTAGCCGAGGCTAATTTCCATCCGTTGTCCCAGAGGGCAGGGGTCACAGTGGGGCAGACAAATACAGTACATTTCATAAAACAAAAATACTAAAATATTGCACAATTTCCCCTCACTGCACATTCCCCTCACTGCATTATCAGCTCATTACACAGCTCCCGTTACTGCATCAATACAGTCACATATTCACAAAAATGTACATTTCACACAAACATAACCCATTCAACAGCCCACACAGCAATTATATCTTACAAAAACAAATAAAATTTAAGTTAGCTGCTGTTACAGATGTGTGCAACTTTGGTTTGTCCACAACAAGCAGTGGTTCTCAAGTTGTGTGCAAGAGCCCAAAAGTGGTCACAGAAGGTTTAAATACAGTATTGTTTGTGTTTATTGAGCTTATCTGAAACCTAAGTGTTGTTATTTAGATGAAATGGCTTTAATTTTATAAAATTCAGTAGCTACATGTGTCATGGAAACAGCAAAATAAACAAAGTCGTTTTGAAAATGACTGAACAAATGCAGGAGTCCAGTTTGGGCAGGACAAAAGTAGGTCAAAGGTCACAGGACACAGTGTCAAGGTAAAGTGTGTATTAATACAATCTTTAGAGTATTTCTGTCTCAGTAATGCTTATTCATGTATATTTTCAGTTTTATATTTGTAATGGGCCCCACTGGGACAGGTGCTGGCTGTGAAGGTGCAGCCACAGTCAGGGCCAGTGGAGGTGAGAACTAAAGGTTCACAGCCCAGGACCTTCTCCTGCTGCTGAGGAGAACCCAGTGCATTCTTTACTTCAACTTAAAATATATTTATTGGAAAATAGTTTAGTTACAAAGACATTTTTCTTTTTTGGTTTAGTAAGGGCAAAACAACATTGTGCCCAGGGGCCCCTGCACTGATAATGCAGCCATGCACAGGGGCCATGTTTAGGCCTGGGTCAGTCCAGCTTCTGGTTAAGTCTTGGTTAGGACCTGGTTAGAACTGAACTCAGTCTGAAGTTTATTTCCATGTTTAGTTGTTATTGTTGTGTAAACTAAAGCAGTGCTGGATGGAGAATAAAATCTGAGCCAGAATAAACAGGAGATTCTTATTAAAGTCCAGTCTCTGCTCTGGAGAAGCGCAGGCGCTGTTATTGTGTGGAGTGGGCTGCCCTCTGCTGGACACACTAAAAACTACACATTTGCTTTTAGTTAAAAATGAAACAAAACCTCTAAACATTACACGCATATTTCTGTCATTAATATTTTAAGACTACATTTATGCTTATATTTTATAAATTTTAATAACGAGTTTTTGTTTTGTGCAAAGACGGATTTTATTTCCTTTGTTGTAGTACCCGTTTCAGCCGCTAGGAGTATATTCCCCGTGTTATTTTAATGAAACAGCGCCATCTCCAGTCTCTCCTGTGGGACCGTTCCTTCTTTAGTTAAATTGAATCTGATAAAACTATAATTATGGGAAAGGACACGCTGCCAAATGGTTTGTAAACTTTATTTGAGATATTTTTTGCTAATGTTTGTCTTAGTTTTACTGAGTTTTATATTTATTGTGTTTTTGCCTTGACGTTTTGCGACCATTGGTTCTGAAATAATCCTGTCGGTTTTCTTCTTCCATCTTCCTGGTTGAGGATGTCTTGTTGTGAGATTTTAAAAATATTTTAGAAGGTTATTTAACATTTAGCCACCTTTT
Organism: Bostrychus sinensis; assembly: GCA_020698575.1. Lineage (NCBI taxonomy): Eukaryota > Metazoa > Chordata > Actinopteri > Gobiiformes > Eleotridae > Bostrychus > Bostrychus sinensis. The sequence continues at coordinate 1,112,781 of CM036258.1, forward strand.
TTAATACATTTATATCATTTAGTGCAGGACCAGTTTGTTAGGTGCTAACGTTGTGCCTGTGTTTAACTCACAGCACATTTATCTTTAAACATATTTAAGTATTTTTCCATAGTTTAACCAAATGTTTATTTATTGTATTTTCTAGGCCTGGCCATCGAAAGAAAAGTTTCGATACTGCTGGAATCGAAAAAATCATTTTTATTTGATACCAAGTTTCAGTTCCCAGTGGGAGCTTTAATGTTCCTTTGCATGAATCAAATAAATAACACAGAGTAAATCCTACACACTCCTGGTTTAACTCACAGATAAGAATTCTGCTCCAATAATGTTTCTTTTATGGAATATTTTTGTGTTTTGTGATGGTAGAAGATGAATTATCACCACAGGAAGCAGGCACCGGGATCAAAACCAGGGATGGTTTAAGAACTGGGATGAAAAACATTTGAACCCAGTCCTAGTATTTTCTTTGAGCATCAGGCAGCTGTTGGTCCGCGGATAACAAGACAATTATTTTACCAAAATACTGAATAAAACTATTTTGTGGAAAACATTGAAAACTCTTTATGTTAACATTGTTCATGTTCATTTGCATGGGCTGTAATTATTTAGTCACATGATCTTTATTCTTAATTCCTCAGGTAACAAAAACTACTTTTGCCTCTGGTTTCTCTTCACATAAAGTGAAGCCCGAAATGATTCCTACTCCTGTCAAATTTTTACTTAAAGTTACTTTTATTCCACCGGCAAGTTTTTTTTTATTTTTTTTTTTACAGGAAATGACACAGGCTTCTCCCAAAAGATAATAAGACGATGTACAAAGCTATCATCTCAGCTTTTATTTACATTTACAGTAAAAGTAACTTTAGGTCAGAATTTGCCAGGGGTAGGAATAACTTCAGGCTTCACTGTAAATGTGTACATTTACTACTTTGTAATATTTAATGTACTGCAGTACCCAGTACTCAGTACCCAGTACTCAGTACTCAGTACTCAGTACTCAGTACTCAGTACTCAGTACCCAGTACTCAGTATTCAGTACTCAGTACTCAGTACTCAGTACCCAGTACCCAGTACCCAGTACTCAGTACTCAGTACTCAGTACTCAGTACCCAGTACTCAGTACTCAGTACTCAGTACTCAGTACCCAGTACCCAGTACCCAGTACCCAGTACTCAGTACTCAGTACCCAGTACCCAGTACCCAGTACCCAGTACCCAGTACCCAGTACCCAGTACTCAGTACTCAGTACCCAGTACCCAGTACCCAGTACCCAGTACCCAGTACTCAGTACTCAGTACCCAGTACTCAGTACTCAGTACCCAGTACTCAGTACTCAGTACTCAGTACTCAGTACCCAGTACTCAGTACCCAGTACTCAGTACTCAGTACTCAGTACTCAGTACTCAGTCCTGTGCTGCTGGGTTTAGCTCTGTCTCTGTCTCAGATCCTAGGAATCCTCCTGGAACTGGATCTGATGAAGCTTCAGTACCAACGCATGGTGTCAGACCTGCTCCAGTGGATCAACACCAAGGTACTACTACTACTACTACTACTACTACTACTGCTACTACTACTACTACTACTACTACTACTACTGCTACTACTACTACTACTACTACTACTACTACTACTACTACTGCTACTACTACTACTACTACTACTACTACTACTACTACTACTACTGCTACTACTACTACTACTACTACTACTACTACTACTACTACTGCTACTACTACTACTACTACTACTACTACTACTACTACTACTACTACTACTACTGCTACTGCTACTACCTCTACTGTACCACCACTGCTGCTGATGGGAAACATCCTGTGGTGCATCATCACTGCATCAGTTCTGCAGGTTTTCGTCAGCACTGATGGAAGGTCCACCTCGGGTGCTGGCAGTAGTAGTTTTTTATTTCCCATGTAGTAATGTTTGTATGTTGTGAATGAATTTGTGTGTGAAGATAAAAGAGTTGAACGACAGACGCTTCCCGAACTCAGTGAAGGAGATGCAGAGTCTGCTGACGGAGTTTAAAACCTACCGCACGGTGGAGAAGCCTCCCAAATACCAGGTCAGAGCTCAGGACTCATTTTACTGTGCAGATTATTGTCATTTAATGTGGTTCTGTTGTTTATTGCAGATGGTTTTGTTTTTTAATCCTGTCCTTTTTCATTTCCTTATTCCTCTTTAGGAGCGTGGCGCCATTGAAGCTCATCTTTTCAGTTTAAAAACAAAACTAATGGCAAACAACCAGAGAGCCTACAACCCTCCTGAAGGTAAAGCTCGCTGCCAAAATAAAACTTTAGATGGTGGAGCGTTTCCTGAGCTGTTTTTTTTTCTTGTGAACGTCCAGGGAAGACTCTGAGTGACATCGAGAGGAGCTGGGTTCTGTTGGAGAAGGCTGAACACGAGAGAGAGCGAGCTTTGACCGACGCTCTGCTGAGGCTGGAGCAGCTCGAACAACTCGCTCAGAAGTTTGAACGCAAGGTAAACATTTTGGGTAGAGTTTGTTCGTGGGTCTCTCCGGTGCAGGTCGACCCATCACAGACTGTTACTGCTGCTGGAGTTAACCCGGGGTTTTCTTCTGTGGATCTGTGTCCATGAGAAACAGAAGTCTGTCTGCGAAGAGTCACAGTCAAAACTGAAAATTTAAATTTGTCAGAACATCTTTAACCTTAAGCCTGGTTCACACGGCAACATAATTCTGTCGATTTTTGACCCAATTCTCTCCTTCTGACAATCTTAAGGACGTCCCGATTATCGTAATGGCACTAAAGATAATCTGATCAGATATTCCTGCTGTGTGTGGTGAGTTAGGAGAGCTCTGCTCTGCTCAGAAGGACGTTGGGACCGCTCTGATCTCAGATTGGGGATATTCCACAGGTTGTTGGATTGTCTTGGCCTGATATCGCAGTGTGTGGTGCATCCCGAGGACAAACGAGCATGCGCCCTGCTGAATGTGACGTGTAGCCAATCAATTCAATTCGATTCAATTCGATTCAATTCAATTCAATTCAATTCAGATTTATTTGTATGTCCCAGTATCACAACAAAAGTCGCCTCAAAGTGCTTCACAAACAGTTGACCAAACATAAACACACAATCAGACTTAACACACAATCAACACAAACAATAACTACACTAAACTAAACAGACCCAGGACACTCCTGTCCTTAGACCCTCCTTCTCGGTAAGGAAAAACTCCTAAAAAAAAACCCAGCTGTGGGAAAAAAGAAGAAAGCCCAACTGAAGGAGAGATCCTCTCCCAGAACAGACAGGCAATGCATGTAGGAGTTAGTTCATTAGTTCATCTATAGGATCATAGATCACTCTGTAAGGATTCATCCAGGGAGTGGGGTGAGGTAGGGTGAGGAAGTCCAGAGGATGCAGCAGGGCCTCATCCAGACAGGTAAATCAGAAAGCGAGGTGACGGAAGCACGGAGGGGAATCCAAAATCCAAACAGCTGTCATGGCCATGTTCGCTGTCTCCACTCCTTTAACCAACGCCTTTTCTTTTGCATTGTTTTTTCTCTGTTAGACACCAACTATAGCAATGGCTTCTTTGTCGTCCGCCATGTTTGTGTACGACAAAGTCACGTTTAATCTCGTGAGGTTTTGTGAGATTTCCCGTCTGACCTGGGAATGTTCCTGAGTGAAATCTGTCGGTGTGTGGTGTGTTGTCTTTGCCACACACTGCAGTCACACTGCAGACTTGGTTTAGACCTGGTTTAGTCCTGGTTTAGTCCTGGTTTAGTCCTGGTTTAGACCTTGTTTAGTCCTGGTTTAGCCCTGGTTTAGTCCTGGTTTAGTCCTGGTTTAGACCTGGTTTAGTCCTGGTTTAGTCCTGGTTTAGACCTGGTTTAGACCTGGTTTAGTCCTGGTTTAGACCTGGTTTAGTCCTGGTTTAGTCCTGGTTTAGTCCTGGTTTAGACCTGGTTTAGACCTGGTTTAGTCCTGGTTTAGTCCTGGTTTAGACCTGGTTTAGACCTGGTTTAGTCCTGGTTTAGACCTGGTTTAGACCTGGTTTAGTCCTGGTTTAGACCTGGTTTAGTCCTGGTTTAGACCTGGTTTAGTCCTGGTTTAGACCTGGTTTAGTCCTGGTTTAGACCTGGTTTAGACCTGGTTTAGACCTGGTTTAGTCCTGGTTTAGACCTGGTTTAGACCTGGTTTAGTCCTGGTTTAGACCTGGTTTAGTCCTGGTTTAGTCCTGGTTTAGACCTGGTTTAGACCTGGTTTAGTCCTGGTTTAGACCTGGTTTAGTCCTGGTTTAGTCCTGGTTTAGACCTGGTTTAGACCTGGTTTAGTCCTGGTTTAGTCCTGGTTTAGACCTGGTTTAGACCTGGTTTAGTCCTGGTTTAGACCTGGTTTAGACCTGGTTTAGTCCTGGTTTAGACCTGGTTTAGTCCTGGTTTAGACCTGGTTTAGTCCTGGTTTAGACCTGGTTTAGTCCTGGTTTAGACCTGGTTTAGACCTGGTTTAGACCTGGTTTAGTCCTGGTTTAGACCTGGTTTAGACCTGGTTTAGTCCTGGTTTAGACCTGGTTTAGACCTGGTTTAGTCCTGGTTTAGACCTGGTTTAGACCTGGTTTAGTCCTGGTTTAGACCTGGTTTAGTCCTGGTTTAGTCCTGGTTTAGACCTGGTTTAGACCTGGTTTAGTCCTGGTTTAGTCCTGGTTTAGACCTGGTTTAGACCTGGTTTAGTCCTGGTTTAGACCTGGTTTAGACCTGGTTTAGTCCTGGTTTAGACCTGGTTTAGTCCTGGTTTAGACCTGGTTTAGTCCTGGTTTAGACCTGGTTTAGTCCTGGTTTAGTCCTGGTTTAGACCTGGTTTAGACCTGGTTTAGTCCTGGTTTAGTCCTGGTTTAGTCCTGGTTTAGTCCTGGTTTAGACCTGGTTTAGACCTGGTTTAGTCCTGGTTTAGACCTGGTTTAGTCCTGGTTTAGACCTGGTTTAGACCTGGTTTAGACCTGGTTTAGTCCTGGTTTAGACCTGGTTTAGACCTGGTTTAGACCTGGTTTAGTCCTGGTTTAGACCTGGTTTAGACCTGGTTTAGACCTGGTTTAGTCCTGGTTTAGTCCTGGTTTAGTCCTGGTTTAGACCTGGTTTAGACCTGGTTTAGACCTGGTTTAGACCTGGTTTAGTCCTGGTTTAGACCTGGTTTAGACCTGGTTTAGACCTGGTTTAGACCTGGTTTAGTCCTGGTTTAGACCTGGTTTAGTCCTGGTTTAGACCTGGTTTAGTCCTGGTTTAGACCTGGTTTAGACCTGGTTTAGACCTGTTTCTTACCTGTTCGCAGGCGGTGCTGAGGGAGTGCTACCTGGAGGATACGCTGCGTCTGATTGGTCGACAGGACCTCAGATCTCTGTGTTCTCTGGAGGAGTCTCAAGCTGCGGGCCGGAGGCTGGAGGCCCTGTGTGCGGACGTCGGGGCCCGGGAGCCGCGGTTCAGCGCTCTGAGAGACATGGCCCTCACCATCGACCGCGGCGGCTACCACAGCAAGGACCGGGTCATCACCAGGTCTGGACCTGGGTTTACTCTGGGTTCAGGAGCTGAACGTTCTGCTTCAAGAGAATGTGCACAAAATAATGATTTTTCTCAGATTAATAACTTCATTTTAACAAAAAAAAAAGTATTATTTAAATTTAAGTTAATTGTAGTTTTAGTTTAGCCGTCTCCGTCTTCACCAGCTGCAGCTTTAACACAGCGCTGATGCCTCACCGCGAGCGTGGATGCACAGTTTAGCAGCAAACAACGTTTTAGAGCAGAGCCAAAATCTGATTTGAAGTCATGTTTTCCTTGAAAGCTGTTTAGAACGAAACAACTAAAAAAGGGGAAATAAGTCGGCAAAAGAAAGGAATACAAACTGAGCAAAAAAAAAAAAAAAAAAGGGAAGGAAAGCAGGAAGTTTTTTTGGGGTCAGATAAAAGAACAAAAAGAATCCTGGCTGAACTGAATCATGCTGTTTCTTAGGGAGCAGCACATCAGTCAGAGATGGAGGAACCTGCAGCAGCAGCTCCAGGAGCAGAGGAGCATGCTGGGAAATGTAGTGCAGACACTGAGCATCTTCAGAGACATCGAGCTGGTGTCGCAGGAGCTCAAACTGCTGCAGGTAACATCCCAGCTTGGTCCTGGGTTCAGTTCCAGTTTGTGTAACGCGTTCTCCGCTCTCCTCAGGCCCAGGCCAGTTCCTCAGAGCTCGGGAAACAGCTCACGGAGGTGGAGGCTCTGCTGCAGAAACAGGATCTACTGCAGGCTCAGATCTCAGCTCAGGGAGAGGCTCTGAGCTCCATCAGCACCAGCGCTCTGAAGGTCAGCCCCGCTCTCCCACAGCATCATACAACAATATTTATCCTACAACAATATAAAAAGATGATAACACACATGTTCTTACTCAGGGCAAAGGGAAAGACGCTCAGCAGATCCAGAGCAGAGTGAGAGCTCTCGACGCTCAGTACAAATCTCTGGTGGCCCTCAGCAGCAGCAGGTTGGATTGGCTCCTTAGAGTTCTTTTTACTGATGTTTACTGAACTAACACAACAAACAAACACAATACAACAGATTAGCCACGCGCACAAAGACGTAACAAAGACGTAACAAAGACGTAACAAAGACGTAACAAAGACGTAACAAAGACGTAACAAAGACGTAACAAAGATGGTTATTCATGCTTTTATTTCTTCTCGTTTAGATTACTGTAACTCTCTTTTTAATTGTTTTAACAAATCTGCTCTTACTCGTCTCCAATTGGTTCAAAATGCTGCGGCAAGGCTTTTAACAGGATCTGGCAGAAGGACACACATCACACCCATTTTATCCTCCCTACACTGGCTTCCCATCAAATGTCGTATTGATTTTAAAATTTTGGTTTTAACTTTTAGAGCCTTAAATGGACAAGCTCCACAATACATTGCTGATTTGTTGTGCCCCTACTCTCCAGGCCGGGCCCTCCCATCTTCTGGCCAGAGTCTTTTAAAGGTCCCAAAGACTCGCTATAAAACCCGGGGAGACCTGTCCTTTCAGGCTGTAGCCCCCAGACTCTGGAACGCCCTGCCCCTGTCCCTCCGTGTGGCCGACTCTGTCCATTCTTTTAAAAGGCAGCTTAAGACACTGTTATTTAAACAAGTTTTTAGTTAACTGGGCTTTGTTTTGACCTTTTACTTTTTTATTATATGTATTTATTATTATTATTATTGCACTTTGTAAAGCACTTTGTGATTTTATCTGTGAAAAGCGCTCTATAAATAAACTTTACTTACTTACTTACATAACAAAGACATAACAAAGTACACAAACCACTGTGTTTGTGATCAAAAGGCTGGTAAGTTAAGCTTTATGAACTTTGATTTTATCTTTTGTAAGAATTGTTCATTTTCTGGTGTAAGCATCAAAGAGGACGATGATTCAGAAGTGCAATCAAATCAGGTTTATTTAATATCACTCAGGTTTATTTACCGTATTTTCCGCACTATAAGGCGCATCGAATTATAAGGCGCACCTTCAATGAATGGCCTATTTTAAAACTGTTTTCATATATAGGGCGCACCGCATTATAAGGCGCATCCACTAGATGGCGCTGCGCTAAAGGGAATGTCAATAAAACAGTCAGATAAGTCAGTCAGTCAAACTTTATTAATAGAATACAAACCAGCGTTCTTACAACTCCCTCGTTGAAAACAATGTATTTCCAACTCCATTTGTCACAGTTCAAAGCTACATGAACAGCGTTCGAGCGCTCAGTTTTCTGTCCCCTCAATGTCGCAGCTCTTCTACTGAGATGGAGCAAAGGCCGCGCCTCCTTGTTCTTTTGCGGCAGGATCCATAAACACGCCTATGGCACACATGAACAGCTGGGACTGGAATTCCCCTTTACCGTTTTTACCGCTGTCACTTCGGCGACGCCCCCTGAATACGGTAGCCATAATTAACCAACATTGATCCATATATAAGGCGCATCGGATTATAAGGCGCACTGTCGGTTTTTGAGAAAATTAAAGGCTTTTAGGTGCCTTATAGTGCGGAAAATACGGTAATATCACACAGGTTTATTTAAGATCACACAGGTTTTTCTTGTGTATGACGATCTCAGCAGAGCGTTGTCTTCTTGTCTTCGAGGAAACTGTCGTGCATCGGGCAGGGCCACAACGGGGGTCACATCTGCAGCCTTGAGTCTGAGAACTTTGTAGCAGCTCTGTTATGTGTGCAATTTTAGGAATGAACAATGCAAACATCAGACCCAAGTATTATTCTTATTAATGTTGAGCTGTTATTAACCTTAGCAGTAGTGCATCAAAATATAGGTTTAATGGTAATACACAAAGCTATGTAGAAATATTCAATACTCTTAAGTTTTTTCTTTGTCGGGTGCGTTTTACCGGAGAAGTTATATTCACAAAAGTAAACGAGTCTAAGACAGGTCTTAACTCATCTAAAACACAACATTTACACTTATATACAACAACAAATGACACACACAACGCTGTATACAAATATACAATGGACGCATAATGAACACGAATGTTTGTATGTGCTGTCCTTAATACACCAGCGCCACCTATTGGAAATATGTACAGTGGGGCAAAAAAGTATTTAGTCAGCCACCAACTGTGCAAGTTCTCCCACTTAAAAAGATGAGAGAGGCCTGTAATTTTCATCACAGGTTTACCTCAACTATGAGAGACAAAATGAGAAAAAAAAATCCAGAAAATCACTGTCTGATTTTTTAAAGAATTTATTTGCAAATTATGGTGGAAAATAAGTATTTGGTCACCTACAAACAAGCAAGATTTCTGTCTCTCACAGAGCTGTAACTTCTTCTGTAAGAGGCTCCTATGTTATATTTCTACATAGCTTTGTGTATTACCATTAAACCTATATTTTGATGCACTACTGCTAAGGTTAATAACAGCTCAACATTAATAAGAATAATACTTGGGTCTTATATGATGTTTGCATTGTTCATTCCTAAAATTGCACACATAACAGAGCTGCTACAAAGTTCTCAGACTCAAGGCTGCAGATGTGACCCCCGTTGTGGCCCTGCCCGATGCACGGCAGTTTCCTCGAAGACAAGAAGACAACGCTCTGCTGAGATCGTCATACACAAGATAAAAACTTGCTTGTTTGTAGGTGACCAAATACTTATTTTCCACCATAATTTGCAAATAAATTCTTTAAAAATCAGACAATGTGATTTTCTGGATTTTTTTTTCTCATTTTGTCTCTCATAGTTGAGGTAAACCTATGATGAAAATTACAGGCCTCTCTCATCTTTTTAAGTGGGAGAACTTGCACAGTTGGTGGCTGACTGAATACTTTTTTGCCCCACTGTATAAACTATGCTCTGACACTCAAACATCTCTCTCTGGATACTCCATGAATGTCTCTGTCACTTTTCTTTCTAATAAAGCCGTGAACAGCCAAAAGTATCTTTAAAATAAAACTACATTACATTATTATTATTTGATCATTAGTAGGATTACAGCCATAACCCGGTGTCCTCCCTGTCGTGTGTCAGGAGGAGACAGTTGGAGTCTCAGCGGCGTCTCTTTGAGTTCTTCCACGACTGCGATGAACTGGAGCAGTGGCTGTTCGAGCGTTTGGTGACTCTGCAGACGTCAGGACTGGGACGAGAGCTCAGCCAAATTCAGCAGGCTCTCAGCAAGCACAAGGTCACCATGTTATTATTATTTATTTAAGGTTTGTCTTAGAGCTGCAGGATATTGGAAACAAATGCGATATTCAATAACTATGTTGAATAGTGCGATAACAATATTATTTTTGCATTAAAATATTAAAAATAGACACAGTAAGTTGAATTGACTTAAAACAAAAATGTACATGAACATGACTAATCCAGGAACAAAACAAGGCTAAACTGTGACTAAATTAAGGAAATTACCACTAAAACTAGACTTTTTTTGCATATTCACAACACATTTTCATTGACAGCGGTGGAAAATGATTCTTCAGTGTAAATCTCTGTCAGATAAAGACCATGGCGTTATTGTGATATATTTAGATTCTTGTGATACAGAAACTGCAGCCCTTGTTTGTCTCCTGAAAAGTTAGTTGCTTTAACAGATATTAATGGGAAAAAACTCTTTTGTTGTGATTGGTTGTTGTAGGCATTGGAGGCGGAGCTTCAGGCCCAGGAGGCAGTGTTTCTGGGTGTTCTCTCTCGAGGTCAGGACCTTGTCTCCAAACAGAACCAGGACCAACAGAAAAGGGTTCAGAAGTGGATCAGGAGTCTGCAGAAGCAGTGGAGTCATTTAAACAACGAAGTTAAAGTCCGCAGAGAAAAACTACAGGCTGCTAACACCATCAAACAGGTACCAGCCAATCAGAGAGAGGCAACACGTACCAGCCAATCAGAGAGAGGCAACAGGTGACAGCCAATCAGAGAGAGGCAACAGGTGACAGCCAATCAGAGAGAGGCAACAGGTGACAGCCAATCAGAGAGAGGCAACAGGTGACAGCCAATCAGAGAGAGGCAACAGGTACCAGCCAATCAGAGAGAGGCAACAGGTGACAGCCAATCAGAGAGAGGCAACAGGTGACAGCCAATCAGAGAGAGACAACAGGTACCAGCCAATCAGAGAGAGGCAACAGGTACCAGCCAATCAGAGAGAGGCAACAGGTGACAGCCAATCAGAGAGAGGCAACAGGTGACAGCCAATCAGAGAGAGGCAACAGGTACCAGCCAATCAGAGAGAGGCAACAGGTACCAGCCAATCAGAGAGAGGCAACAGGTGACAGCCAATCACAGAGAGGCAACAGGTACCAGCCAATCAGAGAGAGGCAACAGGTACCAGCCAATCAGAGAGAGGCAACAGGTGACAGCCAATCAGAGAGAGGCAACAGGTACCAGCCAATCAGAGAGAGGCAACAGGTGACAGCCAATCAGAGAGAGGCAACAGGTGACAGCCAATCAGAGAGAGGCAACAGGTGACAGCCAATCAGAGAGAGACAACAGGTACCAGCCAATCAGAGAGAGGCAACAGGTACCAGCCAATCAGAGAGAGGCAACAGGTGACAGCCAATCAGAGAGAGGCAACAGGTGACAGCCAATCAGAGAGAGGCAACAGGTACCAGCCAATCAGAGAGAGGCAACAGGTACCAGCCAATCAGAGAGAGGCAACAGGTGACAGCCAATCACAGAGAGGCAACAGGTACCAGCCAATCAGAGAGAGGCAACAGGTACCAGCCAATCAGAGAGAGGCAACAGGTGACAGCCAATCAGAGAGAGGCAACAGGTACCAGCCAATCAGAGAGAGGCAACAGGTGACAGCCAATCACAGAGAGGCAACAGGTACCAGCCAATCAGAGTGAGGCAACAGGTACCAGCCAATCAGAGAGAGGCAACAGGTGACAGCCAATCAGAGAGAGGCAACAGGTGACAGCCAATCAGAGAGAGGCAACAGGTGACAGCCAATCAGAGAGAGGCAACAGGTGACAGCCAATCAGAGAGAGGCAACAGGTGACAGCCAATCAGAGAGAGGCAACAGGTGACAGCCAATCAGAGAGAGGCAACAGGTACCAGCCAATCAGAGAGAGGCAACAGGTACCAGCCAATCAGAGAGAGGCAACAGGTGACAGCCAATCAGAGAGAGGCAACAGGTGACAGCCAATCAGAGAGAGGCAACAGGTACCAGCCAATCAGAGAGAGGCAACAGGTACCAGCCAATCAGAGAGAGGCAACAGGTGACAGCCAATCAGAGAGAGGCAACAGGTGACAGCCAATCAGAGAGAGGCAACAGGTACCAGCCAATCAGAGAGAGGCAACAGGTACCAGCCAATCAGAGAGAGGCAACAGGTGACAGCCAATCAGAGAGAGGCAACAGGTGACAGCCAATCAGAGAGAGGCAACAGGTGACAGCCAATCAGAGAGAGGCAACAGGTGACAGCCAATCAGAGAGAGGCAACAGGTGACAGCCAATCAGAGAGAGGCAACAGGTACCAGCCAATCAGAGAGAGGCAACAGGTACCAGCCAATCAGAGAGAGGCAACAGGTGACAGCCAATCACAGAGAGGCAACAGGTACCAGCCAATCAGAGTGAGGCAACAGGTACCAGCCAATCAGAGAGAGGCAACAGATACCAGCCAATCAGAGAGAGGCAACAGGTGACAGCCAATCACAGAGAGGCAACAGGTACCAGCCAATCAGAGAGAGGCAACAGGTGACAGCCAATCACAGAGAGGCAACAGGTGACAGCCAATCAGAGAGAGGCAACAGGTGACAGCCAATCAGAGAGAGGCAACAGGTGACAGCCAATCAGAGAGAGGCAACAGGTGACAGCCAATCAGAGAGAGGCAACAGGTGACAGCCAATCAGAGAGAGGCAACAGGTACCAGCCAATCAGAGAGAGGCAACAGGTGACAGCCAATCAGAGAGAGGCAACAGGTGACAGCCAATCAGAGAGAGGCAACAGGTACCAGCCAATCAGAGAGAGGCAACAGGTACCAGCCAATCAGAGAGAGGCAACAGGTACCAGCCAATCAGAGAGAGGTTCTGTATAAAGTCACCTGTCTTCCTGCAGTACTTCTCTGAGGCGGGGGAGGTGTCCTCGTGGCTTAGCGACAGGAAGCCGCTCCTCACCGCCGAGGATCATGGGAAAGATGAACAGAGCACTGCAGCTTTACTGCAGCGCCACCTGAAGTTAGAGCGGGAGATGACGGCGTACGGCTCAGAGATAAAGAGACTGTCGGAGCAGGCGAAGGGCGCGGCGCCGCTCAGCGCTCTCACCGTGAGGAAACTAACTTCATATTCCCCAAAATATTCAGATTATTATTAACTCACTGCACTTTCTTTAAAGTCCGAGCCGCAGCAGAGTAAACCTCTACAGCTCAGCGACTCCTCTGGAGACGAGGGGGAGGGGCCAGCAACACCATCACCCAGAGCTGGAGGTGGGAGGGGCTCTGTTAGCCCCGCCCCTCGCAATGAGACCAAGGCTAAAGTGCGCTTCAGATACAACAGAGGTAAAGTTCAGTGGAGAGAACCAGAACACACACACATCCCTGTGGACCAGAGAATGGACCGCACTGCTGGGCTCCACTGTTACCTCTGAAACTATTCTTGATATTTGTGATTTGACTTTGTGTGTTGTCCTTGCTCCAGGTCAGTTTCCCTGGGACCGTAACGAGGTGGTGACCGTCGTCAGTGAAGATTCTGATGCAGACAGAGTCATGGCCAGAGACGGAAAAGGAAACCAGCAGCTCATCCCCAAGACCTACCTCAACTTTCTGCAGAACGCTGTAACGTTCTCGAATGTTACCATACATTTGTTTTCAATGAATTTAGACGTGTCTTCCGACCGACCTGTCCCGCTACCGTTCCTCAGGCTCCTCCTCTGGAACGCTCCGTCTCCACCGGCAGCGTTCCCGAGAGCCCCGACAGGAAGCCCAGACGCAGCCGCTCGATGAGACGCAGCACCACCGAGATCCACGTGTCCTGGACCTCAGACCCTCACTACGAGAGCGGGGCGGTGGAGAGGACTCAGAGAGAGCTGGAGGACGAGTACGGCTCACTGCACCGACTGGCAACGGTAACCGAAGACCTGGACTAAACCACCACCTAAACCAGGACTAAACCTAAATCATTTCAGGCTAAAACCCGGACTCTGGAGGACTCTCTGCGTCTCCACCGGTTCTACAGCAGCTGTGAGGAGTTCGAGTCCTGGATGAACGACAAGGAGAACATCCTCAACACGTTCAGCTCCTCAGAAAACCCAGGGGTCATCCAGGCCAAATACGAGGTAAAAAACTAAACTTAACCTGCAGGTTTTTTTAAAAATGTATTTATACACAGAATATACAACAATATTTGAACATTAACAAAGCTTGAGGCTTAAGATTGGCGTTAAGACAAAGTACAAACTGCAAATAAAGATAAAAATACAAAACAAATTCATATTACAATTACAATTCATTTCACAGAAGTGAGATATAAGAACAAATGAATTCAGGACTACAAATTTTGTTTTCTGGCTTGAAAATTTACAACTGACATTTTGTTAACATTAGTATCAAGTTTAAGACAAAGACTTTGATGGGATGCTCCAAAAGAAATACCTGAGGATAAGAGCAGTCCCAAAAAAGGTGGGTGGTTTCCTCAGAACAGTGACAGAATGAACGAGAGGATCTACATTTAAGGAGGTAACACTGTCGACAGAGAAACATCGGTGCAGGATCTTAAGGCCACCTCACAGATCTCATTAGTAACAAATCATTTCCTAGGTAATATCCAGTTATTCTCAGTAAATAAATGGTTCCAAACAAAGACAGATGCAGGTTTGCAGTAGACTTTGTTGTCACAGATAAGTGCTGTTCATTTCTTGCTCTAGAACTTCTTGACTGAGCTGGTGAGTGGGCGTGGCCAGTTGGATGACATCATGAAGACAGGGGAGGAGCTTGTGAAGAGTGGACACAGTAAACAAAGAGAGATCCAGAGCCGGCAGAGAAAAGTCAGCAGCAGGTAACTGCCCAGAGAGTCACTGACAGGGTTTCTGCAGGGTCTAAAAAAGTCTTAAATTGTAAAATCATAATTTTAGGCCTCAAAAAGTCTTAAATTTGCAGATATACGGACTGTTAGGTCTTAAATACGCTATATATTTAATAGAGCTGTAACGATACAGTAATTGTATCGATGTATTGTTTTTTTTCCTACGATACAACTACATCGATACACATGAGCTTGTATCGAATCGTATCGTTTTCTAGGAAGTAAATATGGATACACATGAAGTATCGATCGATAATATTGGAAATATTGAAATTAGAAATGTGTATGTTAAAATAAAACCAGATGTGGCTTTTTGGAGATAAATTTTGTGTTTTTAATGAAATAAAATGTTATATTCAACTTTTCTTCTCTCTCTGTCTGCTGGACATAACCAACCCCGGCCGCGGAGCTGCATTTGAGAGTAAACTTTTATAATTTTTGGCAAAAAGTTGCTGTATCGATTATCGATAGGAAGGTGTTGAATCGTATCAAATCGTATCGTTCCAAATTAGCCAATATCATTCTTGAATCGTATCGAAACACTTCTAATCGATACATATCGTATCGTTGCAAAAACGTATCGTTACGCCCCTAATATTTAAACAGGTCTCAAATAAGTCACATTATGTGCAACTACCTAGAATGTCCTAGAATGCATTTTACAGGCGTCAGTACGAGAGCTTAGACCTTTTTTTACCACTAAAATAGTTTGCGGCACTCTGTCACAAATGGTCTCAGCTTTTTATACACTGCATGCTTACAAAATAGGTCTCATTTTTCTTTAACAATGGTCCTAAAAAGTCTTAAATGAAACTTATTGAAGCCTGCAGAAACCCTGCACTGAGCGTTCCCATATCAACTCACGCTCAGGTCACATGTTCGGGAGGTTGAATTTTCCTTACAATAATCTTCACTAATCTGCATCTCTAAGGTGACTCAGTAAACACAAAAAGGGTGTTTACATCTGGAGGAGCCCTGATCTTTGTGTTTCTTGTGTTTCCAGGTGGGAGCACATCCAGAGGCTGAAGGAGGAGAAGGGCCGTGAGTTACTGAGCTCAGCCGATGTCCAGTCGTTTCTGCAGAGCTGCGACGAGGCCAGGGCTCAGCTTCAGGACCAGCTCCACAGACTGGGAGCAGTGCACGTGGGAGCAGTGCACGTGGGCTCGTTCACGCTCAAAAACGAGGAGGAAACGCAGAACCAGGCTTTAAGAGACATCCAGATCCTCGAGGCTAAGATCGCATATCTCAAGAGCATCGCCAAAATGTACAAGACCATATAATCTGGGTTTTTTTTGAATCTCAAAGACTAGATCTGTAATCTGCTGGGGTCCTGTGCTGTTGCTTGTGTTTCAGGAAGCAGGACTGCAGCCCAGAGGAGAGCGCTGCCATCATGAAGGAGGTGAAAGCTCTGGAGGATCTGCTCAGACAGGTGAGGAAGGAAGGCAGACGCATGACGACGTGTGTTTGTCCTTACTCATGACATGACGTGATATGAACCTGTGAACCTGAACCAGGTGAAGGGACAGGCAGCAGACAGACAGAGGCACCTGGATGAAGCCCGGCGTCTGCAGAGCTTCCTGCTGCAGTCCAAAGAACTACAGCTGTGGGCGGAGTCAGTCAGAGACCGCCTCCTGTTGGACGACGCTGGCACGGACGTCTCATCGGCGCTGGCCCTGATTGGACAGCACCAGGAGCTCAGGGAGGAGCTGGACCAGCAGCAGGACAGGTCTCTGGGCTTCAGACTGGTGTAGCTTTGTCAGAACTTCTTTATTTGATCTTTCTTTGTGCTCATGTGTAGACTGCAGGAGATGGAGTCTTTGGCTAAATCTCTTCATGGTTCACCTGGAACTAAATCTGGAAATGTGGACATTCAGGGCACTCTGGATGCTCTCAGAGCTGATTGGTTAAAACTGGACAAGCTGTGGACCAGTAGGAAGCAGCGTCTGGAGGAGGGGGTGGAGCTTCAGAGACTGAACCAGGAAGGAGACCGGATCGAGGCCGCGCTGTCTGGACACGAAGCCCGGCTTAGGGTCAAAGACCTCGGGGTAAAAACCAGGACCAAATCAGGATTCAACCTAAGACTGAACCCAAGAATAAGTTTAAACCAAGCACAGATTAAATCAGAACTAAATCAGGCTTAAAATTAAACTCAGTCAAATGCATCTGAACCCTGTGTTAGTGAGCTCCAGCAGCTCATGGACCGCAAAGTAGAGTTTAGATCGATCCCAAAAAATCCAGCCCAGCCCGACCCGAGCCTGTTCACGTTCTGTGAAAATCTAAACTCGAACTCAAAGTTCCAGTAAATCCATTATTAACAGCCTTTTAGGATCTTGTTAGAGAAACGGTTAACTTTGAAGACATTAATCGTGTAAATGAATGACTTTCCCATTTACTGTCCTCGTTTAGTAGAACCCTGGGACAGAGTTGGTGTGTTTGCTTCCGCAGGACTCCGTGGACAGTGTGCACAGTTTGTTGGGGCGTCAGGACGAACTGGAGGGGCTCATCAGGGCTCTGGACCAAAGAGTGGAGCAGTTCAGTGAGCGCTGTCAGCATCTCATCGAGCAGCAGCACTACGCCTCCAGACTGTAAGAAACTAACACCAATGTGACGTAACACTAGAAAGAAACAGCGTCCAACTGCTCTCACTGTGTGTTCAGAATCAGAGAGAGGAGCAGGAGCATCCACAAAGCCCACAGGAAGTTAAAGGAGAGCAGCCGAGAGAGGAGGGCTGTGCTGCTGGACTCTCACAAATACCAGGTAGAAGACGTTATATGGATTTGTATTTATTTGTAATTATTTTGTGCATCTGTAACATCCACAGTCCCTCCCTAGTTCTCATGCTAACTTTAGGGTTTCTCCCAGACTTGACTCGTGACTCTTGCCTGTGTTTACAGGAGTTCTTGAGAGACGCAGACGAGCTGCTGCTGTGGATGGAGGAGAAATATAAAGTGGCAGAAGATGAATCTTATCGAGACCCGACCAACATCCTGCACAAACTGAAGAGACACGAGGCTCTGGAGAAGGAGATGCAGGCCAACAAGGTCCGGCTGGACAGACTCCTGCAGGTAACGCTTCCTTCTGCACCGCAGCCTTTTGGGATTTGACAGAGCCAAAAAGCTACACTGCAGAATATTCTTTTGTTGTTGCAGGTGAGTCAGGAGATGCAGTCCGAGGGCCACCACAACAGCCAGAGCATCAACAGGAAGTCCACTCAGCTGAGCAGCCGCTGGAGGAGGCTCCAGGACAAAATGGCCGACCGCGGAGACAAACTGAGACAGGCGGGACAACAGGAGCAGCTCATGGACCTCCTGCAGGTCAGGGTCCTGTGTTTTAATAAACTGCAATTAAAAACTGTCAGCTTTAGGAGGCTTTTAAACCTTATTGGCTCATAGCTCTTCAGCGCTGTGGCATTTCCAGGACATTTTGAAGCCGCCTCTTGTCCAAAGTGTTCTTATATGGTTTAATAATTTTATTTTTATTAGGACGCTAAATTGAAAATCGAGGCTATTCAGTGGATGTTGAATAATGCTGCTAAAGGACATGACCTCCGCTCCAGTCGCCAGCTTCTCAAGGTACTCACTAATGTATGAATACATGAGTAAGTGCTTCACGTGTAAATATAGGCTTGTATTATGTGTTCCATTGTTCTCTTCAGGAGCACCAGCAGCTGGAGCAGGAGGCCGGAGAACTGGCTGAGAAGATGAACTCGATCGTGGGTCGGGCCAAACGCTTGGCCTCCACTCACTTTGACTCCCAGAGACTCCTGCAGGACACGGACACCTACCTCTCTCTGTACGGCCTTCTCTCGTTTCCTCTTTTATCCTTTCTCTTGCATATCTTTACCGCTGTGGAAGGCAGTATTTTTGTAGGTGGTTGCTGGGCAGCTCTCAAAGTAAAGTAGCTAATGGCAGGCCTCCAGCTGTCAGTCCACGCTGATAAATGACTGCTCTATTATTGCTCTACACAAAACGGTTCAAACTGTGAAAAATAATAACCAAGTACTTACTGACATTTTTAATGCTAGGCTTTTTGGACACAATTTATGCAGAAGAAAACAGGACTCTGTGTGGGTTCAGCATTTCATGTTCCACATAAGCATTAAAGCTATTTATGTATTTATATTAGGGCCAGGAATTGATAAAAAAAAAATTAACTAATTAATCGCAAATCTGAAAAAAATAATCGCAATTAATCGCAATTAATAACTACCAGTTATTAATCGCGATTAATCATATTTTGTAATTTACGTGCAAACAAAAAATTGTAAATTTAGAACATTTATTTTGAATTAACCTTCACATACTTTACTGTAAACTGTGCAATGCAAACTAAACTCGCAAAGAAAATAAATGAATCGTCTCTCTGAGAGCTGTAACTCAGACAAAGTTTGCCTAAATAAGGTACAACCAACAAATCCACAAAACTTACCTAAAAAAGCATGAGTCATCTCTTTTAGAACTTTAACAAAAATAAGTTTAATTCTTCAATTAATAATTGTTGTGGTTCACAGCAGTGTAAATACTCTGAACTGTGTTACTGTGTGTAATATTTTTGTTGTGATCAAATTAATCGATGCGTCAGTTGAAATGAATGCGATTAAATCAATAAATTAACGCACTGCGTTAACGCGATGATTTTCCCAGCCCTAGTTTATATAAATGTGTGATTGTACAGTGGTTGAAGCCCTGTTGTTCTCAGGTTCAAGTCCCTTCAGAAGCCCCTGGACCAGCGCCGCTCCATGTTAGAGGCCTCAGTTCTTCTGTTTGGGTTCCACCACGACGTGGACCTGGAGCTGAGCTGGATCTCAGAGAAAGTCTCTCTGTGTGGGACTGAGACCGGACTGGAGCGGTCTCTGTCTGCAGCCATCAGCCTCATGCACAAACACAAGGTAGACCTGGTTAAGACCTGGTTTAGGCCTAGTTCATATTGGTTGGTCCTAAGGCAGTGCTGAACCGGA
This sequence comes from Bostrychus sinensis, assembly GCA_020698575.1. Lineage (NCBI taxonomy): Eukaryota > Metazoa > Chordata > Actinopteri > Gobiiformes > Eleotridae > Bostrychus > Bostrychus sinensis. Next base: position 1,132,240 of record CM036258.1, read on the forward strand.
CAAAACTAAGCGCTCACATTGGTCCAACACTAAACAGTTTTACTAATTTTATTAAAATAAAAGCAGCTTTTGGTTTATATCCAGGTTTGTTGGGGTTTAGATTTTGTCTTTGTCTTTGCAGGAACTGCACTCAGAGGTGAACGCTCACAGTAAACACCTGAACTCTGTCCTGAAAAAGGGGAGGAGCCTCGCTAAATCCAACCAATCAGATGCAGACGTTATTTTAGAAAGGTAATTACTGCGTACCCCATTGGTCCCTGCTTTTGTCTGTTTTCCTGGTTTTGTGTACAACCCTGTACATTTTATACCTATTATATGTGTATTTCTTCAGTTGTGACCATCTAAAGGCAGAGTGGGAGGATCTGGAGGAGGCCTGTAGCAGAAGAGCCGCTCACCTGAACAAAGCCGTCACCAGAGAACAGGTCTGTGAAACCAAAAGTTCAACCCAGTCCCACTCCAGAAGCTCCTTTTACTGTCACATGTCCCGTGTTTTTTAATCATTTTAGCTTTAGAGTAAAGCTGAGTAAAGTGGCAGCGTGTTGTTTGTGCTCCAGTGAACAGGTGAACCCTAAAGTGTAAAATAAATGCATTTCCTCTTTGCTTCACTAACTTTGGCAGCTGCTGTTGGACTGCTCAGAGCTGGAGTCCAGACTCACTGAAGCTCTCAGTTTAGTCACTAATGATGACTACGGGAAGGACTCTGTGGCCACGCAAAGCCTCGTCTCTAAACACCAGGTATTAAACTGAACGGTCAGATTCTCCACCTTTCTGCTACATTTGTTTACTCCTCCCTGTCTCCTGCAGGTGCTTATGGGTCAGGTGGAGGTGCTGCAACAGGAGGTGGAGGACCTGGAGAAGCAGGTGGACCAGGCCCAGAGGAAGTGGAGTCTGGAGGAACTGAACCGGAGCTACAGCCGTCTGGATGCTCTGAGCCAGCAGCTGCAGCACCAGGCGGAGCTCAGGTTAGACTTTATCAACAGAAAGGTATCACTAGATTTAACTGTTCAAACCCTCTTTATGCTTTCTGTCAGGGGTCAGAGGTTACAGGAAGTGCTTCTTCTCCACGAGTTCAGACACGAGGCGTCAGAGTTGGAGGACTGGATGAACCAACAGAGACAGAGCTTGGAGATCCAGGAGCCCAGCAGTGAGCAGCACGTGGAGGTAAAATGTGGTTCCCCTGTTGGTTCAGCTACAACTCAGACAAAAATAAATTATCACTTCAATTAAACTGAGGGCACAACAGTGTGAGTCATTTATTAAGCTTAAATGTTTTTGTCATTCCAGTTGCTCCGAGGGAAGTTGGACGGTTTCCTGAAGCAGCTGGATGTTTGTGAGGATCGTCTCCAGATGTGCAGAGACTCGGGCTCCAGACTCATCAGGAACAAGCATCCTCAGAGTCGTGCCGTGAAGGACACGCTGCAGTCTCTCAGGTTTGTCACACACATTTATCCACATCAGGGCCCGCGCTCTCGTTCACTGTACGCCTGGTCTGTGCAGTGCATGCTGGGAGGAGCTGAGGGGCGTGGCCTCAGAGCGAGAGGAGCAGCTGCAGAGAGAGGAGGAGTGTCTCCGCTTTTACCAGGAGCTCAGCGACGCTCTGGCACTGATCAAGGTCTGGCTTTGTTTGTTTTTGTTTGTTTATTAAACTCAGTAAACATTTATTTATGATTTCTCTCTGCAGGAGCGACAGAAGAGCATCCCTGACACGGTGGCCAAGGATTTAAGAGGAGTGACGTCACAACTGAAGAAACACGAGACTCTGCTTTATGAACTGGCAGCCACTGAGGAACAGGTAACACACCTGAGCTACGTAACACACCTGAGTTACAGGTAACACACCTGAACCACAGGTAACACAGGTAACACACCTGAGCCACAGGTAACACAGGTAACACACCTGAGTCACAGTAACACACCTGAGTTACAGTAACACACCTGAGCCACAGGTAACACAGGTAACACACCTGAGTCACAGTAACACACCTGAGTTACAGTAACACACCTGAGCCACAGGTAACACAGGTAACACACCTGAGTCACAGTAACACACCTGAGTTACAGTAACACACCTGAGCCACAGGTAACACAGGTAACACACCTGAGCTACGTAACACACCTGAGTTACAGGTAACACACCTGAACCACAGGTAACACAGGTAACACACCTGAGCCACAGGTAACACAGGTAACACACCTGAGTCACAGTAACACACCTGAGTTACAGTAACACACCTGAGCCACAGGTAACACAGGTAACACACCTGAGTCACAGTAACACACCTGAGTTACAGTAACACACCTGAGCCACAGGTAACACAGGTAACACACCTGAGTCACAGTAACACACCTGAGTTACAGTAACACACCTGAGCCACAGGTAACACAGGTAACACACCTGAGCTACGTAACACACCTGAGTTACAGGTAACACACCTGAACCACAGGTAACACAGGTAACACACCTGAGCCACAGGTAACACAGGTAACACACCTGAGTCACAGTAACACACCTGAGTTACAGTAACACACCTGAGCCACAGGTAACACAGGTAACACACCTGAGTCACAGTAACACACCTGAGTTACAGTAACACACCTGAGCCACAGGTAACACAGGTAACACACCTGAGTCACAGTAACACACCTGAGTTACAGTAACACACCTGAGCCACAGGTAACACAGGTAACACACCTGAGCTACGTAACACACCTGAGTTACAGGTAACACACCTGAACCACAGGTAACACAGGTAACACACCTGAGCCACAGGTAACACAGGTAACACACCTGAGTCACAGTAACACACCTGAGTTACAGTAACACACCTGAGCCACAGGTAACACAGGTAACACACCTGAGTCACAGTAACACACCTGAGTTACAGTAACACACCTGAGTCACAGTAACACACCTGAACCACAGTAACACACCTGAGCCACAGTAACACACCTGAGCTACAGTAACACACCTGAGCCACAGGTAACACACCTGAGCTACAGTAAGACACCTGAGCCACAGTAACACACCTGAGTCACAGGTAACACACCTGAGCTACAGTAACACACCTGAACCACAGTAACACACCTGAGCCACAGTAACACACCTGAGCCACAGTAACACACCTGAGCCACAGGTAACACACCTGAGCTACAGTAAGACACCTGAGCCACAGTAACACACCTGAGTCACAGGTAACACACCTGAGCTACAGTAACACACCTGAACCACAGTAACACACCTGAGCCACAGTAACACACCTGAGCCACAGGTAACACACCTGAGCTACAGTAAGACACCTGAGCCACAGTAACACACCTGAGCCACAGTAACACACCTGAGTCACAGGTAACACACCTGAGCTACAGTAACACACCTGAGTCACAGTAACACACCTGAGCCACAGTAACACACCTGAGCTACAGTAACACACCTGAGCCACAGTAACACACCTGAGCTACAGTAACACACCTGAGTCACAGTAACACACCTGAGCCACAGTAACACACCTGAGCCACAGTAACACACCTGAGCTACAGTAACACACCTGAGCCACAGTAACACACCTGAGGACCACAGGTAACACACCTGAGAACTACAGGTAAGACACCTGAGGACCACAGGTAACACACCTGAGGATCACAGGTAACACACCTGAGAACTACAGGTAACACACCTGAACCACAGGTAACACACCTGAGGACCACAGGTAACACACCTGAGGACCACAGGTAACACACCTGAGGACCACAGGTAACACACCTGAGCTACAGTAAGACACCTGAGCTACAGTAACACACCTGAGTCATAGGTAACACACCTGAGCTACAGTAACACACCTGAACCACAGTAACACACCTGAGCCACAGTAACACACCTGAGTCACAGGTAACACACCTGAGCTACAGTAACACACCTGAACCACAGTAACACACCTGAGCCACAGTAACACACCTGAGCCACAGGTAACACACCTGAGCTACAGTAACACACCTGAACCACAGTAACACACCTGAGCCACAGTAACACACCTGAGCCACAGGTAACACACCTGAGCTACAGTAAGACACCTGAGCCACAGTAACACACCTGAGCCACAGTAACACACCTGAGTCACAGGTAACACACCTGAGCTACAGTAACACACCTGAGTCACAGTAACACACCTGAGCCACAGTAACACACCTGAGCTACAGTAACACACCTGAGCCACAGTAACACACCTGAGCCACAGTAACACACCTGAGCTACAGTAACACACCTGAGCCACAGTAACACACCTGAGCCACAGTAACACACCTGAGCTACAGTAACACACCTGAGCTACAGTAACACACCTGAGTCACAGGTAACACACCTGAGCTACAGTAACACACCTGAGCTACAGTAACACACCTGAGCCACAGTAACACACCTGAGCTACAGTAACACACCTGAGCTACAGTAACACACCTGAGTCACAGTAACACACCTGAGCTACAGTAACACACCTGAGCTACAGTAACACACCTGAGTCACAGGTAACACACCTGAGCCACAGTAACACACCTGAGCCACAGTAACACACCTGAGCAAATGGACTAATGCATAAAAGAAAGCAGTAAAGTCATAAAATGTTGTAATTAATAATTAATAATTCCAGTCAAATAAAAATTTTAATGAGAGGAGAACCAAGCGGACTTCCATTTGTGAGACGTCAGTGTCCTACAGTTGCAGGATCAGCTGGACGGTATGGACGCCATCTTGGATTTCTGCTCACCTCAGCTCAAGCGCCGCCTCCAGGAAGTGCAGCAGGAAGTGGTGGAGAAGTGGGAGGAGCTACGACTTCAGGCCGAGCAGAGAGCGGAGGAGCTTCATCTGGCGAGACAGAGATACCTCTTCCTCAGCACAGTGAGTTAGTGACCTTTCTCACTGCAGCAGCACAAGTATCCACCTCCAGACTGTTGTTGCCAAAAATTAAAATGCTTGATCAAAACAATGAGCCGTACCTTTGAGCTTCTATACCGAGCTGTTCCTGGGTCTTCTCTCCGTCCTGCAGGTGCACGATTACCTGTCGTGGTGCGGTGAGCTCAGTGGAGCGATGGCGGCCGAGGAGAGCATCAGCGACGTGGCCACGGCAGATCTTCAGCTCTCTGTGCATCAGCAGCTCAGAGCAGAGATGGACGCCAGACAGGAGACGTACCAGCAGACCGTGGACATGGGGGAGGAGCTCCAGACACAGGACAGAGCCAACAGGAAGGAGGTGAGGACGCCAGAGACCAAAATGAACAAGACACAAAGAGACCTGCTCCAAGCCCTGGCCAGACTTTCTTTTCTAAAGCAGGTCTGGTTCCTTGCAGTGAAGCGTTTCTCTCCGGTCGATTTGGACCTGGCCTATCACAGCCATTTATCTGCAGCGCGTCTTAAGAATGCAGAAGCTAACCAAGATGATTAACAGTGTTTAGGTCTTTCCTTTGTCACCTGTTGGTTCTGCTGAAGTCCTCGTTGTTTTTGGGATTTTTGTCTTGGTCCTGTTTCCATTTTAACAACAGTAAAGTCCCTCTGACGTCCACCACATTCAAACAAACCCACTTTTTCTTTCACAAGTCTTTGTACAACTGGCTTCTGCTGCTGCCCCCGCTCACAGAGAAGGACAGAGCTGCTCACAGACACAAGACTCTGGGCTTTTATAGAAAAAACAGCAAAAATCAGCCATGTTTGCTTTGGTCAGCGGTGCACTGCTTACATCCCAGTCTTCGTTTCTCTGATTGGTTACTCCGCCTGAGATTGTTCCAGCTGTAGAAACAAAATTCAGACAAAGGGATACCAGACTAAGTTCTTTGTATAGAATAGGAAAAGAGTTTGAAAACATAACCACTTGGCAGAAGAAAAAGTCTCACACAGCCCTTCTCATCTCAGAATGTCCTCTGTGTGTACGCTGTACTGTGGGATTGTTGTTTCTCTGACCACAACAGAAATAACTCCTGTAGCGTGTGCTGGTGAATGCTCTGTTTGTGTGCTGCTGCTGCTGCTGGTGTTAGGCTTCTCCCCAGTATTTTTCTATGATCATTAGAGTCTTTCTACAAATATAAAAGGGTGTGATTTGTGTTCCTGAGGTGTTGGAGAAGCTGCGGTGCCTGTGCTCGGAGAGGGACCGCCTGGAGCAGCAGTGGAGCCACAGGCAGAGCTGGTTAGAGGAGGTGCATCTGGAGCAGCTGTTTTATAGAGAGGCCAATAATCTGGACAAGACCTCTGCCTCTCAGGAGGTAACGCCCGCGCATGAACATGAACCTCCCACAGACAGACACAGGAGCAGCACTGAGCCTCTGTCTGCTGCAGGTGCTGCTGCAGAACGCCGCTCTGGGAAACTCCGTGGACGAAATCGAGGGTTTGATCAAACGACATGAAGCTTTTGAGAAACTGCTCAGCTCTCAGGACGACAAGGTTAGAAAAACACGGATAACATTTTGTTTTTCAGACTGGGAATATTCTAGCTCAGCAATAAATGCTCCGTTCATTAGGCCATAAAGTGATATTTCAGAATTGTAAGGAATACAGTAAAATGTATCATTTGTTTTTTTACTGACCCCCTTTTTTTTTAGTTAGTTAGACATTAGACTTTATTTGTTTCGAGCAACTGAAGACAAATATACAGCACATACAGAATCATAATTACATTGAAAACTGTTTCTTTTAAGGCTCGAAAAGGAGTGGGAGGAAGAAAACTTATTTAATCCCACCCCTATATTACATAGAACAAATCAAAACAACTTATTTTTAGCTTCCTGCTCGTACCAGAATAATAACAAAACATATTTACATTTCCAGAAATATAAATAACACAAAATAGTAAGGCATTTCAGGCAAATCAATTTTAAATAATAGATAGCTGCATAGATTGCAGGACACAAGAACTAACAGTGATAAGACCCAAATGTTAGAAAAGGTAAGGAAACAAATATCAACAATGGTAAGGACACAACAATCTGAAACCAACAAAAGGAAATGAAGAAATGACTGCATTAAGCCTGTTTCTCTCTATAATCTGACCAGACCTTTTGTTTATATAAACTTCAAAATGACCCCTTAATCTCACAACGACAGAATCTGGATCCGGCCGGTGTTCCAGATCTATATTATTACTTTCTCAAAAATGTCTTTAAAATACATTTTACCTTCAGCGTAGCCCAAGGTCTTAAAAGCCTTTAATAATAATGACATTTTGTTCATCGAGGTCAGTGGTTCACAACCTTTTTTTCTTAAAGCCCCCTGCTTGTGTCTAAGACAAGTTAGGCCCCAAATTCTAACTTTTGCTCACACAATTGTGTCAGAAGAATAAAGTGCTTGCTCACAAACATTTCTTTACCAAAACAAACAGTAGTTGTTGTTCCTGTTCACTTTATTTTCTTATTGGGTGTGTAATTTTTACAAATCTGGATCACCTCACAACCACAGAACAAACAAATCTCTGTGGACCCCCGGCCGTCTTTGGTTTGGGAACCACTGGTCTAGGTCATAAAGTTTGTCAAAACATTTTTAATATGATGTAGATATGATATATGATATAATATGATAAAGTAGAGTCACCGCAATAACAAGATATATTTATTTAAGAAATGTTATCATTCATTTAGTCATGATTTTTAATGCAGCTCTGGAGTTTTTTCATCTGTGTTAGACTTTAAAATAAAAGAGAAAGTATACAGATAATTCTTTAGTGTAAATTTCATACAGATTATTGTTCCGTTGTTGATGATGCTGGCATTAAACTTCACTCTAAGCGGCTTTAAAAAGTCTTAAAAATGTCCTGGTCTTACTTACAGATAAAAACATAAATCCTTGGTAGTACTTGAAAACCACTGACCTGTTTTAAACATGTTCCTGTATTTCTCTGTCAGCTGTCGTCTCTGAAGGATCAGAGCGACGGACTGAAGAAGCGTCTGAACAGAGACCGGAGCGGCAGAATCAGGACCAAATGTAAGTCTGTGGTGAAACGCAGAGAGAGGATCAGAGAGCTGTCGGTGCGACGCCGAGAGGAGCTGCAGCTGAACCGGCTCATCAGCGTCTTCCACAGAGACGCCGCACTGGTACGGACCCACACACACACAACACATCCAAAACCTGTTACACACACACAACACATCCAAAACCTGTTACACACACACACAACACATCCAAAACCTGTTACACACACACACAACAGTCAGGGGAGGACCATTTTAACCATTTCCCATCCTGAATGTGTGTGCAGCATTTCCAGCAACCGTTTTATTAAAAAAACTGTTTGAAGTCAGGTTTAAACAACATTATATACAGTAGATATTAATGTAAGTGGATCCTTGTTGTCCTTGCTCTGTTTTGTTCCAGAAAAACTTTAATAGTTTGTGTACAAAATCTCAGATGGAGCAGGGGCCTGTATAAATGTATAGAAGAGGTTTTTAAAGGAGACATACAGTACAATATACAAACAGAAAATCCACAAATATTAAACCTGATCACATTTTGTTCGCCCCTAGCCTCACCATAATAATCCTGAGTCTACTGACAGCACTCACTCCTGTGTGTTTGGATAATATCACCACTTTCTGACACTTTAGTGAAGAAATAACTTCACTTGAGGTCATGTGTGCCGACAGAGAAGACTTTAAACTTTGTGTCAGTTTTTGTTTCCTGTGGATGAGCCCAGTGCTCACAGAGATGTTAACCATGAACCTCACCAACACATCTGCGTTCTGAATCTTCTGCCCTCAGAGTTCTGACCTGAATCCAGCTCAGTTTTAGTTTAGTTTAGCCTTTATTTGAAGGAACAATGTACAGAGACATTAAGCTCATAAAAACAGAGATGTTCCGCACCAGATTACAGCTAAAGAGCTCGTTTCCATCTGCAGTCCCTGATTTACATGAATAAAAATACAATGCAATTACACTCAAACAATCACAGTAAAAGCAGAAGTTCATAGACTCATTCACACACAGACCTAACCTCATCTCAGTCAACATTATTTACAGGAACATTCGTCTTATAAAAGGCGCATTACCGAGCTCAATTTAAACAACTACAAATAACAATAAGTGTTCCTGTGGGGAAGGAATGACATTGGTTAAAGTCCACAGTCTACATTTATATATTACACAGAAGCAGAGACAAGAAGGTGCTGTGTTGGACTTAAATAGTTCAGTGTAGGCAGGTCTGACTGTTCCATAGCCATTTTTTAAGTTCTACAGTGAACATTGCATCGTTTGTTTGTTTGTTGTTTGTTTGTTAGTTTGAAGATTATTCTATTCCTTTATTGCATTATAAGAGAAGGCTGTTTGTGCAAATGAGGTCTTACATTTAGGCAGAACACTGTTTAAACTATAGACCTTTAGGATTCTTGGACGTCATCTGAATGCAGCCTATTCCCATTCAAAAATCTAATTAATATTGTGTTTTGAATATTATGTTAAGCCTCGTGTTTTGTTGTTAATTTGAACTGTCCAGAGGTTTGTAAAGTTCACCTGGAGTCAGTTCTCTGGCTGTTGTCTCGCTCTCAGGCGGAGGAGTGGATATCTGAGCGGATGCAGAAGCTCTCAGAGGGCAGCAAGGCAGACCTCAGCAGTTTACAGAGCAAACTAAACCTGCTGCAGAAACACCAGGCCTTCGAGTCTGAGATCCAGGCCCACAGCGAGAACATTTCCACCGTCCTGGAGGTAAGATGGGAAACAGTTTTATATAAAAACACTGGTGATGGTTTTAGGTCTGTCTGATGATGGTCACTGTGTGTCCCTCAGTCTGGAGAGCAGCTGCTGTCTCTGTCTCCTCACTGCTCCAGAGACGTGAACAGGACCATGGCGTCTCTGAAGCTCCACTGGGACGAGCTGCAGAAGGCCGTGTCTCTGAGAGGAAGCTCCCTTCAGGACGACAGAGACCTGCTGGAGTTTCTGCAGAAGGTGGAGGAGACAGAGGCCTGGATCAGAGACAAGGTCCTGCTTGACACCGTACACATGAACAAACGTAACGACACAGTGGGGTAGGTTTAACTGAGTAAATCTGGCTGCCTCTCTGATCCAGGAGGTGATGATCAATGTTGGAGAACTGGGGAAGGATTATGAACACGGAGTCCAGCTTCTGAAGAAACTCAGCGAGTTCAGAACCAAAGGACAAGGAGTGAGTCCCAGAAGATTTACCACACTGCAAAACATGTTCTGATGGGTTTGACGAGAAGCTATAACCTTTTTAAGCTTCAGGATTTTAAGTCAATGTGCAAAATAATGGGCAGTCAGTTTTGTATTTGGCTTAAAGACAAATGAACTGTCTGCTGAAACTCATTCTGGGAGAACAGGTTAGTAATTTAGTGTTAAGGTTGAGCGGAGCACAGGAAGGACGGACCCAAAAATGCGGACAAAACAGGCTTTAATATTACTCACGAGGAAGACGAAGACGAAAACCACAACCAGACCAGACAAAGCTCAACATCCTAAATGAACCCACAAACACCTGGGGAGGACACAGGACATAAATACACAAGGGAATGAGACACAGGTGAAAAACATTAAGGTGGGGCAGGCAATCACACACGCGGGAAACACAAGAGGCAGGAAGAAAACCGGAAAAACATGGAAACAAACTGGGAATACAAAATAAAACAAGGGAAACACAGAAAACAAGACAAAGACACGAGACACAACATTTAGCTTAGTAATTTCTTTGTGTTGTGTTCAGGAGGTGACAGTGGACGACGCTCACATCAGGGCCATAAACGAACGAGCCACTCGTTTGGAGAAAAGACAAAGAAGAGAGGAGCTTCAGACTGTGAGGAAGAGGAAACAGCAGCTCAACGACAGGTCGCTCTTACTCCCAACAGGAAAACTCCACACCCTGTAATGTGTCAGACGAGGCTAGATATCTCAGATTGTGTTGGTCTGATCCATCTTTTCCTGTGTTTCAGGTGGAGTAAGTTCCATGTGGATCTGAGCGAGTACAAGGACAAACTCCAGGGGGCGCTGGTGGTGCATGAGCTCATCAGAGAGTTGGAGGAGCTCAGGGACAGAGCCAGTGAGAAGGTAACTGTGTTTATTTATTGAAATATGCAATATGTATGATGTTTTAGTAAACAAAGCCCACCCACTATAGCGCCCCCTTCAGGCTGATGTCTCGTGCTGTTTTCAGATGCTGCTGGTCCAGGGCCAGGACTGTGGCTCTGATGTGGAAACTGTGGAGAATCTGATTCGGCGACATGAAGAAACTGAGAGAGAAGCAGCAGTTATACAGGAGAGGGCAAAGGTCAGACAAACTTTATCATTTTATGACCAAATATGACCTGATATAAATAAACAAGTCCTTTTAAAGCAACTACTCAATCACAGCTGTTTATTTCCTATAGATCACTAACAGATGATCATTTTTCATCCGTTTACACTTTTTGTGCCGCTGAGTTTTGAAAATCTTTAATACAGACTGAAAATGTAATATGCCCACAGACCCTGGAGCAGGATGTGAACGCTCAGCTGAAGAGGAGCTCTGTTCTCAGAGACAATCTGAAGAACAAACTCAGAGAGATGCAGAAGACAGTGAAGGCTCTGGACAGAGAGGTGCACAGCAGGTAACACTGAGCTCATGAAGAAAGATGCACTGTGGAACTAAAGGGTTTAAAAGCTCTTTATGTTGAACGTGTCCAGGAGAGAGAAACTGCAGGAGTCCCACCAGCTGCAGCTCTTCAGAGCCAACCAGCGCCTCCTGCTGGACTGGTGTCAGAAGTACAGCAGAGACATGGAGCAGAGAGGGGCCCCTCGGAGCTCAGAGGAGGCAGAGCGGCTCATCACCGAACACAAGGACTGGAGGGTACTGGCTTAGTTCTGTCATAGTTCAGCTGTACTGCTTTAGTCTGGCTTTAGCCTGATCCTGGTTTAAACCTTTGCTCTTTCTACAGACGGAGATAGATGCTCGCTCTGAGCGTATAGACTCCGTAAAGGACTTTGGCTCAGGCCTAATCAGAGCAGGACATAGTTCTAAATCAGAGATTCAGAGAGCCCTGACTCAGCTGGACCAGGCCAAAGCAGAACTGGACCAGGCCTGGACCAAACGAGGTCTGGTTTTGGATCAGGCCCGGAGTTTACAGGTAAACCAACTGTAAAATACCATCATTAATAACTCCAGAGAGGTGTTAGTAGCCTCTGTTTTTAATCCTCTGTGCAGATGTTCCTGTCGTCTGTGGAGCAGTGTGAGATGTGGCTCAGTAACAAAGAAGCGTTTCTGTCCAACCACGACCTCGGGGTAACGCTGACGTACAACTGTGAGGAGGTAAGAGCCTGTGGTGAGGAACTTTAAACGATTCTTTGTTGTGTCTCAGAGTTCAGTGTCGGAGGTGGAGGTTCTGCAGAGGAAACACGCTCAGTTTGAGGAGGAGCTGGAGACTCAGGTCCAACAGCTGCATCAGCTGGAGGCTCAGGCCCAGGACATGGTCAAGGACCAGCACTACGACTCTCAGGCCGTTAGAGAGAAGAGCAGCGCAATCAAACACAGGTAAATGCACTACAGGCCTGGTTTAGACCAGGTCTAACCAGGTCTAAACCAGGTCTATACCGGGTCTAAACCAGGTCTATACCGGGTCTAAACCAGGTCTATACCGGGTCTAAACCAGGTCTATACCGGGTCTAAACCAGGTCTATACCGGGTCTAAACCATGTCTATACCGGGTCTAAACTAGGTCTTTACCTGAGCTAAACCAAGGCTAAACCAGAACTCACCAGGACTTAACCAGGACTAAACCAGGTCTAAACTAAAACTAAACCAGGACAAACACAGACAAGGTTATAACAGTGTTATAACAATGCTTGTGGTGCTTGTTAACAGACGCAGTGAGCTTCAGAAAAGAAGCAGGTCCCGTCACAAAGATCTGGAGCAGGCTCTGCAGCTGCAGCAGTTTCTGTCCAACAGCTATCAGGTCTGAAATGAATCATTTCTGCCTCAAATCCTTTTTTCTGTCCTGTGTTAACTTTGTATCTTCCTCAGTTTGGAGTGTGGCTGACGGAGCGTAACGCTGTGGCTCTGGATGAAAACTGGAGGGAACCAACCAACCTTCAGGCCAAGCTCCTCAAACACCAGAGCTTTGAGAACGAGGTCCTGGCCAACCGCTACAGACTGGACTCCCTCCGCAAGGTTAGGGCTGAGTCCTGGTTTAGTCCTGGTTTAGTCCTGGTTTAGTCCTGGTTTAGTCCTGGTTTAGTTTTTCTTTTGTTCTGTTTGAACTCTTGATTAGAAGTTGCTGTGTTGCTTTAGGAGGGTGAGAAGTTGATGAATGAAAGCCGTTCTGTTGAGGTTAAAGTTGGTCCCAAACTCAGAGAACTGACTGAAAACTGGGAATCTCTCCTCCACAACTGCAAAGAGAAGAAGAGCAGGCTGCAGGAGGCCTACCAGGTAACACCTGACTACCACAGCTCCTCCTTTCACTCATTATCAGCGTTTCTGGAAACTCACTTTGTAAACCGCTGTTTCTTTGCAGGCTTTGCAGTTCGAGCGTAGCCTGGATGACATGGAGCAGTGGGTGGGGTCAGTGGAGAGGGGAGTGGCCAGCGATGACTGCGGCACTGACCTGACGTCTGTTACTCGGCTCTTAAAGACTCTACAGGGTTTGGAGGAGGAGGTGGACGGACTGAGGGACAGGTTACAGGTGGGACTGTACTTCCCAGCCCTTCTGCCTCTCATTTATATGATTTTAATAAATGTCTCTGTCTTGTCCAGGGTTTTTTAGAGACAGCAAAGAGCATCCAGTCTCAGGGAAACTTCATGGCTGAGGAGATCCAGACCAGAGTGGCCCACACCATCAACAGGTCTGACACAGCTCACTCCCTGCCCTGGCGAACCAGACTGTCCTGAGTCTTGCTCCTCAAGTTTGTCTCTGCAGTCGATTTGGAACTGGCCTATCACAGCCGTTTATTTGCTGCGTTTATTAAGAATGCAGAAGCTAACCAAGGTAGCACTGGCTACATGATTAACAGCGTTTAGGTCTTTCCTTCGTCACCTGTTGGTTCTGCTGAAGTCCTCATTGTTGTCCAGGCCTCTGTGGGATTTTTGTCTTTGTCCTGTTTCCATTTTAACAACAGTAAAGTCCCTCTGACGTCCCACGTAACCACCACATTCAAACAAACCCACTTTTTCTTTCACAAGTCTTTGTGGAACTGGCTTCTGCTGCTGTCCCCGCTCACAGATAAGGACAGAGCTGCTCAGAGACACAGGACTCTGGTGTTTCCTTGCCTGGAAAATCCAGACTGATATGTCTCTGTATTATTCTACAGAGAAATATCAGTCTGGTCACCACGCCGTCTGCAGTGGTTTCCTCAAATCCCAACCGTACCGTGCATTTTGATTATTTAATTCATTTTCGCTTATTTAAGTCACGTGTTCTTCGCGAGCAGCGTCTGCAACAACAACAATCAAGGTGGCGCACTGAGGAGCCGAGTTTGTTTCATTCAGCGGTAAATTCCCTTTTAAATAACCACAAACATATCGAGTCATTAAAACCACAGCAGCTTGCAGCACTAGAAGCCTTTATAAAAATAAAAATAAATGTTTTTGCGTTGCTTACTTTCTTGTCGCTTTGTTAACGTCACGTCGGCCATTTTCTGATTGGCTAACTCCGCTGCCCGTTTGCTCCACGCTAGAAATCGAACTGATTCTATGGCGACCAGACTCATCACTGGTACAGCAGTGAGTCTGGAATTTCCAGGCAAGGTGTTTTATGGAAAAACCGTCAAGAATCAGCCATGTTTGTTTAGGATACAGGTCAGAGGAGCACTGCTTATGTCCCGCCCTTCATTTCTCTGATTGGTTACTCCACCTGTCATTGTTCCACCTGTAGAAACTAAACTTACAAAAGGGATACCAGACTAACTAACAGACTAATTATAGAATAGGAAAAGAGCCAGGCAGGCTTCTCTCTCCCAGGTGTATCATGTAACTTTTGTGTAGTAAAGTTAAGGAAATGGTCTTACGTCAGGTACAACGGTCTGAGTGAGCCCATGCAGCGCCGGAGGGAAACCCTGGAGGCCTGGCAGAGTCTGTTTCAGTTCCAGAGAGATGTGGAGCAGGAAGAGGAGTGGATCAGAGATGCACTGCCTACTGTCAGCAACCAAGACTGGGGCAACACTCTGAGTGCCACCCAGCAGCTCCTCCACAAGCACCAGGTCTGAACCATCCAGCGCTGCACTCGTCCAGACCTGACATTCTCTACAAAACTCTGCTCTGTCCTCCGCAGTCTGTAACGCAGGAGCTGTCGAGTCGTTCCGCGTCAGTGAAGTCTGTCCAGGAGGCGGGCCATAACCTGGTCAGAATCATCACCACCTCACTGTGATGTTTGTAAGTCGGTGCCGTGTTGAAGACCCTGTGTGTGACGTGTGTTTCAGGTCAGGGCTCGACACTTTGCTTCTCACGACGTCAGGGAGCGTTTGGACGAACTGAAACGTCTCCACGAACAGCTGAAGACCGACGCTCAGAGGAAGGAGAAGCTGCTGCAGGAAGCGCTCAGCATCCACAGCTTCATGGCAGAGGTACGGCGATGGCAGCTAGTGTTGGAATTGTCTAAATGTCTATAAGTGCTTTAGCGTTATAAGGGACCAAATTGACCTTTTTGGATTACTAACGGGACTAATCTGGTAAACTAGGACCCTAGGCTAAACCTGAACTTATCTTGGACTGAAATTAGGACAAAACAAGGAATAATCAGGGCTCAAGTTATGTCCAGACCCAGGACTAAACCAAAACTAAAGCTGCGAATAAACCAGAGCTATGTTTAAACAAGTTTTAAAGCCAACACTAAACTAAACCTTAACCAAACCTGACCCTAGGACTAAACTAGAACCAACCAAGACTAACTTGAGCTTAACAAAAAGTAAAACTAAATCAGGCCTAAACCTGAGACAAACTGGGACTAAAAACAGGACTAAACCAGGACTAATAACCTCCACCAGTGGTTCCCAAAGTGGGGTCCCCTGGTGGGCTGCGAAGGTACTGCAGGGGGGCCGCCAGAGGTTTGTTTACATTAAGAACATAAAAAAATAAAGTTTGAAAATATCACTAAAGCAATTTTTAGTCATCACTCTGTGTATTTTGTCGTGTTATTTGTAGAAATGTATGGAGAAAAACATAGACAGATCTCTTTTTATTTGGGTTGTCAGAATATCATCATACATCAAAGTGTTTAATTTTTATCAACATTCCAACATTATCATAAACCAACTTGAACAAGCAGCAGATAAAAATACCAAAAAAATACCAAAAAAAACAAACAAACAAAAAAAAAACACCTCATCACCAGATCAGCAGCCAAGCTTTTAGCATTTTACAGCTGCAATTACAGCTGCAAACATCATGTAAATAGTATGGTATTCAATATCAGGGTTATTTTACAGACAAAACAAAATAGAGTCCAGTCTTAGAAAGGTCCATCTTATCCAGAACCGGTCGCCAGATGTCCAGGAACCCCTCAGTATTGTCATGAATGGTGAAAGTTTCCAGAGGGAGTATCCTCAAAGAGACAAACTTTTGAATACAGTAAAGTTTTATTGTTGGGGCTCTGCGTGGAATTGTATGATTTTTAAGGGGGCCATGATGGTCTTGACTTTGGGAAAGGTTGGCCCAGCACCAAACAATGACTACATCTGTAAAAGAACTAGAAATACTCGATAATCGGTACTACTACTGTACAAGGGAATTAATCTAGGGCTAAACCAGGTCTGAATAAGAATAGATTACTTTATTAATCTCAAAGGAAATTCAGGACTGGACTAAAACAAAACCAGATGTAAGATGAGCTCAGGTGTGTCTGTTCTAACCCTGGCTGTGCCGCAGGTGTCTGAGCTGGAGGAGCGTCTGGAGGAGCAGCGCTCAGTGCTGGAGAATAAAGACTGCGGCAGAAACGAGGAGACGACCGAGGCGTTACTGAAGAGACTGGACTCTGTGGACTCTGAGCTGGAAAACCAACGCAAAACTGTTTCTAATCTGCAGCAGAGCGGGGCCGAGCTGGAGAACCTCAGGCACCCCAACAGGTACTAAACCTGAGCTAAACCTGAGCTAAACCTGAGCTAAACCTGAGCTAAAACTGAGCTAAACCTGAGCTAAACCTGAGCTAAACCTGAGCTAAACCTGAGCTAAACCTGAGCTAAACCTAAACTAAACCTGAGCTAAACCTGAGCTAAACCTGAGCTAAACCTGAGCTAAACCTAAACTAAACCTGAGCTAAACCTGAGCTAAACCTGAGCTAAACCTGAGCTAAAACTGAGCTAAATCTGAGCTAAACCTGAGCTAAACCTGAGCTAAACCTGAGCTAAACCTGAGCTAAACCTGAGCTAAACCTGAGCTAAACCTAAACTAAACCTGAGCTAAACCTGAGCTAAACCTGAGCTAAACCTGAGCTAAACCTAAACTAAACCTGAGCTAAACCTGAGCTAAACCTGAGCTAAACCTGAGCTACATCTGCGCTAAATCTGAGCTAAAACTGAGCTAAACCTAAACTAAACCTGAGCTAAACCTGAGCTAAACCTGAGCTAAACCTAAACTAAACCTGAGCTAAACCTGAGCTAAACCTGAGCTAAACCTGAGCTAAACCTAAACTAAACCTGAGCTAAACCTGAGCTAAACCTGAGCTAAATCTGCGCTAAATCTGAGCTAAAACTGAGCTAAACCTAAACTAAACCTGAGCTAAATCTGAGCTAA
Organism: Bostrychus sinensis; assembly: GCA_020698575.1. Taxonomy (NCBI): domain Eukaryota; kingdom Metazoa; phylum Chordata; class Actinopteri; order Gobiiformes; family Eleotridae; genus Bostrychus; species Bostrychus sinensis. The sequence goes on from CM036258.1 coordinate 1,149,906, forward strand.
ACCTAAACTAAACCTGAGCTAAATCTGCGCTAAATCTGAGCTAAAACTGAGATAAAACTGAGCTAAACCTGAGCTAAATCTGAGCTAAACCTAAACTAAACCCGAGCTAAATCTGCGCTAAATCTGAGCTAAAACTGAGATAAAACTGAGCTAAACCTGAGCTAAATCTGCGCTAAATCTGAGCTAAAACTGAGCTAAACCTAAATTAACCTGAGCTAAATCTGCGCTAAACCTGAGCTAAAACTGAGCTAAACCTGAGCTAAATCTGAGCTAAAACTGAACTAAACCTTAGCTAAGTCTGAGCTAAACCTGAGCTAAAACTGAACTAAACCTAAATTAACCTGAGCTAAATCTGCGCTAAACCTGAACTAAACCTGAGCTAAACCTGAGCTAAACCTGAGCTAAACCTAAACTAAGCCTGAGCTAAATCTGCGCTAAATCTGAGCTAAAACTGAGCTAAACCTGAGCTAAATCTGAGCTAAAACTGAACTAAACCTTAGCTAAGTCTGAGCTAAACCTGAGCTAAAACTGAACTAAACCTAAACTAAACCTGAGCTAAACCTGAGCTAAACCTGAGCTAAATCTGCGCTAAATCTGAGTTAAAACTGAGCTAAACCTAAACTAAACCTGAGCTAAATCTGCGCTAAATCTGAGCTAAAACTGAGCTAAACCTGAGCAAAATCTGAGCTAAAACTGAGCTAAACCTGAGCTAAATCTGAGCTAAACCTGAGCTAAATCTGACCTAAACCTGAGCTAAACCTGAGCTAAACCTAAACTAAACCTGAGCTAAATCTGCGCTAAATCTGAGCTAAACCTGAGCTAAACCTGAGCTAAATCTGAGCTAAACCTAAACTAAACCTGAGCTAAATCTGCACTAAATCTGAGCTAAAACTGAGCTAAACCTGAGCTAAATCTGAGCTAAATCTGAGCTAAACCTGAGCTAAATCTGAGCTAAACCTAAACTAAACCTGAGCTAAACCTGAGCTAAACCTAAACTAAACCTGAGCTAAATCTGAGCTAAACCTGAGCTAAACCTAAACTAAACCTGAGCTAAATCTGAGCTAAAACTGAGCTAAACCTGAGCTAAACCTGAGCTAAACTTAAACTAAACCTGAGCTAAACCTGAGCTAAACCTAAACTAAACCTGAGCTAAACCTGAGCTAAAACTGAACTAAACCTGAACTGAACCATAGCTAAACAAGGGCTAACTCAGGATTAATCTACAGTCTTTAATCTACAGCGGAGCGGGGCCGAGCTGGAGAACCTCGGGCCCCTGAGCAGGTAACGGCAGAGCAGGAGCAAACCAGACTAAAGCAGGAGTTTTACCTTTCTGTAGTAGAGCTTTTTGATTTACTCTTGCTGTTAGATTTTTTATGTTTGTGTTTATCATGTCCAAATCCTCAACAGCAGGTGGATTTCCAAGCTGTGGGGTCAGTGAAGTTTTATCTCAAATGAGGACATAATTCAGGACTAAACTGAGACTAAACTGGGACCTAAATCAGGACTAAGGAAGGAATAAACTGTGTTGTAGCAATAAATCAGCTTTAAACCAATGTTAAGGCTATGGCTAACGGACCAAGTACAAAACCATGGACTAAATTGCAACTTTAAAGAACTAAACCAATGACTAAACTAGGCCTAACTCTTATTCAGAGCTAAACCTGGAGTAAAACCAGGACTCATGGTAGCCCCAAGGTCTTAAAAGCATTAAATATTAGGAGTAGGTATTACATTTTGTTCCTCTAGGTTTTAAAATCTTTCAAAACATTATGTTAATATTACAAAAAAGTAGAGTCACCACAATAACAAAATATATTTATTGAAGAAATGTTTTCATTGAAATGCATGATTCATTTATTCAGGATTTTTTAATGCAGCTATGGAGTTCTTTCGTCTGTGTTAGACTTTAAAATAAAACCCTTGAGTTTCAGAGTAGTACAGATAATTCCTTAGTGTAAAATTGATACAGATTATTGTTCTGTTGTTGACGATACTGGGGTTACATTTCACTCTAAGTGGCATTAAAAAGTCTTAAAAAGGTCTTAAATTTCACAAGACAGAACCTGGAGCTACCTTTGGACTAAACCAAGGACTAAATTGGGACCAAAACTAGGTCTTAACCTGGACTACATTAAACCTTTTAGACTGAACGTTGGATTAAACCAGGAATAAAAAGTAGGGCAGAACTAATTTACCCCTAACCCCTGTCCCTCTGTCTCTGTCCCAGCTCGCAGGTCGGTGAAGGTGTCCCGGTCATCGTGGACCTGTTCGAGTCTCTGCTGCGTCTGTCCTCCTCGCGTCGCGCCGCTCTCTCGGACCAGCTCCGGCTTTACGCCTACGACAGAGAGGCCAAGGAACTACAAACATGGCTGACCGCAAAGAAGAGCCTGGCTGAGACGGAGGACTGCGGGCAGGACCTTGAGGGCGCAGAGGTCATGATAAGAATATGACGCTGATTTATTCACAAGTATTCAGAGTTAAATCTGAGCTAAACCTGAGCTAAAACTGAACTAAACCTGAGCTAAATCTGAGCTAAACCTGAGCTAAATCTGAGCTAAACCTGAGCTAAATCTGAGCTAAACCTGAGCTAAAACTGAACTAAACCTGAGCTAAACCTGAACTAAACCTGAGCTAAAACTGAGCTAAACCTGAGCTAAAACTGAACTAAACCTGAGCTAAACCTGAGCTAAACCTGAGCTAAATCTGAGCTAAACCTGAGCTAAATCTGAGCTAAACCTGAGCTAAAACTGAACTAAACCTGAGCTAAACCTGAGCTAAACCTGAGCTAAATCTGAGCTAAAACTGAACTAAAACTGAGCTAAACCTGAGATAAACCTGAACTAAACCTGAGCTAAACCTGAGCTAAACCTGAGCTAAATCTGAGCTAAACCTGAGCTAAATCTGAGCTAAACCTGAGCTAAAACTGAACTAAACCTGAGCTAAACCTGAACTAAACCTGAGCTAAAACTGAGCTAAACCTGAGCTAAAACTGAACTAAACCTGAGCTAAAACTGAGCTAAACCTGAGCTAAAACTGAACTAAACCTGAGCTAAACCTGAGCTAAATCTGAGCTAAAACTGAACTAAACCTGAGCTAAACCTGAGCTAAACCTGGGCTAAATCTGAGCTAAACCTGAACTAAACCTGAGCTAAACCTGAGCTAAATCTGAGCTAAACCTGAGCTAAACCTGAACTAAACCTGAGCTAAACCTGAGCTAAACCTGAGCTAAACCTGAACTAAACCTGAGCTAAATCTGAGCTAAACCTGAGCTAAAACTGAGCTAAACCTGAGCTAAACCTGAGCTAAATCTGAGCTAAAACTGAACTAAACCTGAGCTAAATTTGAGCTAAAACTGAACTAAACTTGAGCTAAATCTGAGCTAAACCAGAGCTAAAACTGAACTAAACCTGAGCTAAACCTGAGCTAAACCTGAGCTAAACCTGAACTAAACCTGAACTAAACCTGAGCTAAATCTGAGCTAAACCTGAGCTAAACCTAAATTAAACCTGAGCTAAACCTGAGCTAAAACTGAACTAAACATGAGCTAAACCTGAGCTAAAACTGAACTAAACCTGAGCTAAATCTGAGCTAAACCTGAGCTAAACCTGAGCTAAAACTGAACTAAACCTGATCTAAATCTGAGCTAAACCTGAGCTTAAACTGAACTAAACCTGAGCTAAATCTGAGCTAAACCTGAGCTAAACCTAAGCTAAACCTGAGCTAAAACTGAACTAAACCTGAGCTAAACCTAAATTAAACCTTAGCTAAACCTGAGCTAAACCTGAGCTAAACCTAAATTAAACCTGAGCTAAATCTGAGCTAAACCTGAGCTAAATCTGAGCTAAACCTGAGCTAAATCTGAGCTAAACCTGAGCTAAATCTGAGCTAAACCTGAGCTAAAACTGAACTAAACCTGAGCTAAACCTGAACTAAACCTGAGCTAAAACTGAGCTAAACCTGAGCTAAAACTGAACTAAACCTGAGCTAAAACTGAGCTAAACCTGAGCTAAAACTGAACTAAACCTGAGCTAAACCTGAGCTAAATCTGAGCTAAAACTGAACTAAACCTGAGCTAAACCTGAGCTAAACCTGGGCTAAATCTGAGCTAAACCTGAACTAAACCTGAGCTAAACCTGAGCTAAATCTGAGCTAAACCTGAGCTAAACCTGAACTAAACCTGAGCTAAACCTGAGCTAAACCTGAGCTAAACCTGAACTAAACCTGAGCTAAATCTGAGCTAAACCTGAGCTAAAACTGAGCTAAACCTGAGCTAAACCTGAGCTAAATCTGAGCTAAAACTGAACTAAACCTGAGCTAAATTTGAGCTAAAACTGAACTAAACTTGAGCTAAATCTGAGCTAAACCAGAGCTAAAACTGAACTAAACCTGAGCTAAACCTGAGCTAAACCTGAGCTAAACCTGAACTAAACCTGAACTAAACCTGAGCTAAATCTGAGCTAAACCTGAGCTAAACCTAAATTAAACCTGAGCTAAACCTGAGCTAAAACTGAACTAAACATGAGCTAAACCTGAGCTAAAACTGAACTAAACCTGAGCTAAATCTGAGCTAAACCTGAGCTAAACCTGAGCTAAAACTGAACTAAACCTGATCTAAATCTGAGCTAAACCTGAGCTTAAACTGAACTAAACCTGAGCTAAATCTGAGCTAAACCTGAGCTAAACCTAAGCTAAACCTGAGCTAAAACTGAACTAAACCTGAGCTAAACCTAAATTAAACCTTAGCTAAACCTGAGCTAAACCTGAGCTAAACCTAAATTAAACCTGAGCTAAATCTGAGCTAAACCTGAGCTAAATCTGAGCTAAACCGGAGCTAAACCTAAATTAAACCTGAACTAAACCTGAGCTAAACCTAAACTAAACCTGAGCTAAATCTGAGCTAAACCTGAGCTAAACCTGAGCTAAAACTAAATTAAACCTGAGCTAAACCTGAGCTAAATCTGACCTAAACCTGAGCTAAACCTAAATTAAACCTGAGCTAAACCTGAGCTAAAACTGAACTAAACCTGAGCTAAACCTGAGATAAAACTGAACTAAATCTGAGCTAAATCTGAGCTATTCACAAGTATTCAGAGTTTGGAGAAGCAGACAGGAGCAACACTAGAGCGATAAAAAGATATCTGCGGCTAAGGAAGGTTCAGAGCCACACTGAGGAGCTTCCATGGAGAGTCCTGGGGTTGGATAAATGAGTAAAATCAGTCCTGTGTCAAAATAAAGTACTGTAAATCTTTTCTGTGGAAAGGAGTTTAGGAAGTTTGAGAAGCTCAAGTTAGTTCTAAAAGTTAGGGCTGCACAGTATCTCGCTAAATTATTATCGCAATATCAGCAAATGCAACATCTGTATCACAAGAATCCAACTATATCACAGTAACGCTGACAGAGATTTACTCTGAAGGATCATTTTCCACCAAAGCCTTAAAAGAAAATGTGTTGTGACCAGGGCTTAATTTATAAATCAAACGATGCCAGAACAAAAATTGCTCTTTGACACCGGAGTCCACAAGGCCAACACTGTTCCCGGAACTACACACAACACAATGCTCAGGCGCACACACACACTCACACACACACACACACACACACACACACGCGCCAAAATACCAAGCAACTGCTCATTTATACTGACGTTTAAATTATATTTTAACATATTTGTTAACATTATTATACATTATAGTGTTTCACTTCAGTGTCATGTGTCAGTGTATGCTACGCGTAATTACTGCACTTTTGTAGACTCGCTCTGTCACAGATCTACTGTGGCCCCCAGTCTGAAGCAAGAACACAGACTCATGCAGCTGTGGTCTCCATAAACTAAGTCTAGACGAGGAAAGGGAGCACACAGCAGCAGTGAGCTTTCAGCCTAATCATGTCTCTCCTTTTGCTTTAGCTTCTTGTTAGTGACTGCCGTGGAGCGCAGTCTTCTCTGTGTAATGGTGTTTCACGGCTCCAGGCTCTGTGGCCCTCAGCGTTAGCTCGAGCTCACAGATGCTTCTGAACAAACAAAAAAGAACAAACTGCTGTGGATCTATGTCCCGTGTGCACAGGGGATATAATGGAGGAATAAAAAGTGCACATGGAGGGCGCGTGGTGTAAGGTTTCTCTGTGTAACTATGGCTCTGTAACAGTGGCCCCGGGGCTCATCCTGTGACCCAGGATCAGCGTTAGCTCCAGCTTTCATGTGCATTTGAGTAAAAGAACAAACTGATGTGGCACTGCCGGGCCCCGTGCGCTCTCGGGCGCAGTGGGGAAATAACGCGGCACATCCAAAGCATCACGCAGGTCGCCTCCGCGTAACCAAAGTCAGGACAAACCTCAACACATTTACTGTCTCCTGGCTGTGAGCAAACATCACTGTTGACTTAAAGAGCAGCAGTCGCTGTAGCTGCACTCGTTTATAAAAACACACAGCCTCTGTGAGCTCTGTGGATGCAGCGGGGATGGGGCGGGGTCGCACAGGTATGCACAGTGCATACTGCTGTTCACCTGCAGGGGGCGCTGGTGTTAACAGAGGTGAACAGATGTTTCAGTTTGACGTCAAGGTCTTTTCCACCTGATGCCCTGTACTCTCTGTAGACACGAATTACAGCGCGGGGACAGTCTATGTTGAAGCTCACGCGGAAATGAAGCGTGGCTTTTATGTTTAAAACATTGCACTTCTGTGTAATTACACCTCCGACCTTCAGCACAGGTTTAGGAGGTCAGAGTCAAATGTAGACAACACTTTGTTCTGAGCTGTGTCTGAGTTACTGGATCCAAGCAAACAGTTGCCGGATCGGACCGCGTCAAAATAAGGGAGTTTCCGGATCCTGTTCCGGCAAGATCTGGCTCAAATTAAGCCCTGGTTGTGACTAAATAAAAATGTTTAAAAAGTTCAGTTTTACAGGTAATTTAATAAATTTTATCACAGTTTAGCCTTGTTTTATTCCTGGTTTAGTCTGTGTTAAGTTTTGATTTTGTCGCTGTTTTGACTTGTAAATACAGGAACTTACATTTTTAGTCTTTTTATTTTTAAGTGAATTTACCCGAACTAGACTAAGTCTAAACCAGCTCTAAACTAGATCTAAACAAGTTCTAAACCAGGTCTAAACCAGGACTAAACCAGGACTAAACCAGGACTAAACCAGGACTAAACCAGGACTAAACTAGATCTAAACAAGGTCTAAACCAGGTCTAAACCAGGACTAAACTAGGTCTAAACCAGGACTAAACCAGGACTAAAATAGATCTAAACCAGGACTAAACCAGGACTAAATCAGGACTAAATCAGGACTAAATTAGGTCTAAACCAGGTCTAAACCAGGACTAAACCAGGACTAAAATAGATCTAAACCAGGATTAAATCAGGACTAAATCAGGACTAAATTAGGTCTAAACCAGGTCTGAACCAGGACTAAACCAGGTCTAAACCAGGACTAAACTAGGTCTAAACCAGGACTAAACCAGGACTAAACTAGGTCTAAATTAGGTCTAGTTCTGTTTTGAGGGATTTTAACTTACTGTGTCAGAATTGCAGGCCCTATTTTAAAATATTACAAAACTGTATTGAACATAGTTATTGAACATTGCATGTTTTTCCCGTATCGTACTGAGAGTGAATGTTTTCTGTTCCGTTGGCAGCGTTAGGTTCAGTGTTTGTCTTTGCTCCTGTCATCTTTTCCAAACTGGACTTTACCATCGCTGAGAATCCCATATTTTCCGTCTCGTGCAGGTTTTGCAGAAGAAGCTGGAGGGCCTGGTGTCAGAGGTGTCCGGCCTGGGGCGCAGTCGGCTCTCGGCGGTGCAACAGATGGGCCGCGGCCTGCAGAGGGACGCACAGGCGCGGCTCAGGGACGAGGCTCTGAGTAAACTGTGGGAGGATCTGAGCGGAACGCTGACCTCCAGAGAACAGGTCACACTCTGCTGCCACGGTTTCACAGGGAGAAGAATAACTCTGCTGCTTCTCCTCAGAGCCCAGAGTCTGCTTTGGGTTTGAGGCGGGGCACAGATGTGGAGAACTGCCAAACCAAGCAATGATTTCACCGACGAATCATTATTTAAACAAACAAATGCTGAAATAAAAACTAAAATTAAAGTTAAGATTTAGAGTTTAAAGGTTAAAATAAATAAATGAAGGCCTATAATTATTCTTTTTCTGTATTTATCTCATTCATTTGTGCTTTAATTTATTTTTGCGTTTTATTTTTATTTATTCCCACATTTATTTGATTAATTTCTGTCACTGAAATGCAAATGAAGGGGGCGTGTCCTGATGATGTCATTGGTTGACTCTGCAGATGATCTGTGGCTTCGGTTGCTTTTGTCTGACACGCCCCCTTCATTTGCATTTCAGTGACAAATCAAGAAATCAATAAATAAATGTGGGAATAAATTAAATATGACAATATTTTAACCAAAACTTGCATCTTTATTTAAAAAAATCAGCATTTGTTGTCCTGTTTAAATAATTATTTGTCAAAGAGAGCATTTATGTATTAATTTATTGATGAGTTGATTTGGCAGTTTTGGTCTGGTCAGCGTCTTTATTTAGTGTGGGCGCTTTAGATTCAAGATGCATGGAGAAGAAATGTATTATGTAATTTACGACAAAAACATCTCTTTGCCCAGAACAACATTCTGTCAAAAATAAGAAAAACACAGAACACCCACCACCATTTTATTACCAACTCAACCACAAAATAACCACCGAACAGCAGTCAGTGCTGGTCATGGATCAGGGTTTGTACAGGTGCTTGAAATCCTTGAAAATGCTTGGATTTTACAGTTGTATTTTCAAGGTTTGAGAAGTGCTTGAATTTTGGATGAATTGCTTGAAAATGCATGAAATTGTAAACATAGGCTTTGGAGAACCAGAGGTCTGTTGGTGGATGTTGGTTTAGTTTTGGTTTCTGCTTGGATCGGATCTGCGTCCGCTCATCTTTTCTCCAGGACTTGAATGAGTTTTGTGAATGTTTCCTCACTTCTCTGCACGACTTCGTCTGCAGAAACATTCACAGCTATGACCTGTTCCTTTAGCTCCTCCAGCTGTTCCTCTTTGACCAGAATCATCAGAAGAAGGTTGTCCTGTGTAGCCTCCATGTCTTTCTGCCTCTGGACCCTCTCTGCTGCGGCCGACACAGATTCATCATTGGCTAAACCAGCTTGTGTTTCTTTAGTGGAGCGGCCACATAATGCGGCTGTAAATGAGTCTCACAATAAGAAGCAAGACATTGTAGGCAAGATTTAACAGCTTTCTCATTTGTTCCAACACAAACATCACACTGGACGTCATCCGTTAGTTTGGCTTTCCTCAGTTCTTCCACTGAAGCAGCTAACATGGCTCCAGCCTGGACTACACTCCGCTGTAGCGTGTCTTCTCTGTCCCAGTGGCTTTGGACACAGCCCATGCAGAAGTTGTGTCCACGTGGAATAGTGACCGGATTTGTCACAAGATCCAAAGAGACAAAACTCAGAGAGGAATCCACAGTTAAAACTTCAAGGAACAAAGTACAAAGGTCATATACAAGACTAAGATGGGAAGAGAGACCAAAATAAAAACCAAGTATTTAGTGGTTAGCACTCCTGCCTCACAGCGAGAAGGTCCCAGGTTCGATTCCCAGACCGTGTGGGGCCTTCTGTGTGGAGTTTGCATGTTCTCTCCGAGACTCGGTGGGTTTCCTCCGGGTTCTCCCATCACCTCAAAACATGCACAAGAGGCTAAAACCTCCACCCAGACTTGGTCCTGACCAGGATCCTGACCAGGTCCTGACCAGGTCCTGACCAGGTCCTGACCAGGATCCTGGCTCAAGATCTGGGGAAGGGCCCCTGGGCGCTGCACCGCAGCAGCAGCCCACTGCTCCTGAGGTCGCCCCAGCGGCGCTGAGGGATGGGTCAAACGCAGAGAATGAATTTCCCTACGACGATCAATAAAGTCTACCTTACTTTACCTTAAATGAACATGTGTGTGAACAATATTTTAAAATTAAAGCACCTGAAAAGTCAAATGGAACTATATGACTCAAAAATACCGTGTTAAGTAAATGTAATGGGAAACAAAACCCTTTTTAAAACAATTGCATTAATATTTATATTTTTAACTGTAGCATAATTTTTTGCAAAGTTTTTTTCTTATTAGATGTCCAGTATGTGATCTCAGAAGTGTGAAGGTCTCTCTGCTCTGTGTTTTTTTCAGAAACTGCGTTTGGCTCGAGAGGTTCACCAGTTTAACCACGACGCAGAGGAGCTGAAGGGCTGGATGGCAGAGAAGGACCTGGTCCTGGACTCTGAAGAACCGGGCCAGGACCTACACTCTGTACAGACTCTGGTCAGACAACACGAGGCTCTGGAGGTACAACACTGCAGAGCAAAATAACCGCTGTGCATCCAGGATGAGACAAAAAATTAACCCAGGATTTAAGAGATTTAAACACAAACTAAATCTGACAAAACCAAGAGAGACAGATGAAAAGAATACATTTAAAGCAGCACATTGTAACATTTTACCTATATATTCTATAATATACTGTATATGACCCCTGAAAATGAATTTAAAAATTCATATTGATTGTTCCATGACAGCAAAAATATACTCATTGTGATCTGAGGCTTTCCTCTTTTCTAACTGTAACCCTAATCATCAGATAAAAGGCCTGCTGTGTCCAGATGTGGTTATGAAGGATGGGCTTGTTTTGGCTCTGTGTCGAGTTCCTGAAGCGCAGATGTTTCAAACACTGCTCTGAAGCATGATTCAAACCCTCCACGTCATGTGACTAAAGCTTCACAAACCCTTGGTGTTTCACTCAGGTTTCCAGCGTTCGCCAGGTGACAGAGCACATCTGTGTCAGCCACGCACATCAAGTTTAAACGATACGTTTGTGTCTGAACCTCATGGGTTTGTGAGGAGAAGTCATTTGTAAAAAAACAACAGACTCAGTCCATCCACTGTGGAAAAAAATATACTTTTGAACAAAAATCTTGACATGTTCATTTATTGTCACATACCAGCTATAAAGGTACAACTTGCAGTGAAATGTATCCCCAAAGCACACCGGCTGTGCAAAATTCATTCATTCATTTCTACCGCTTATTCCCGTTAGGGGTCGCGGGTGACTGGAGCCTATCCCAGTAACTTTGGGCGGTAGGCGGGGTCCACAGCTCGTCGCAGGGCTGACACAGAGACGAACACAGACAGACATTCACTCTCATTCACTAAGGGCAATTTAGAGTCACCAGTTCACCAACACATGCCTGTGTTTGGACGGTGGGAGGAGAGAACCCAGACTCCACCCAGAAGTGTGATGTGTGTTGGTCGGCCCGGGGCTTGAACCCACGACCTCCTTGCTGGGAGGCGAGAACACTAACCGCTCTGCCCCAAAATTTCAAAATAAATAGATAAAATTACAAAGAACAAAATTACAAACATAATTAGATAAATTAGATAATTAGACATAAGATTAGAAATAAACATACTTATGCAAAAAATAGAATATGTATTGTATATGTACAATGATATGTATGGCATATAAAAGTACAAAGTGCTTGTCTTGATAATAAAAAATGTGAACATATATAAAATGTAAAATGTACAATATGTACGTGTTTTTATTTGTTAGCGAGCTGTGGTGGCATGTGCTGGTTAAGTCTCACAGCTCCTCCTGAGTCTCTCTGCTCTGACCATGAGGCTCCTGAAACGTTTGCCTGATTTAAGAAGGAACAGACACTTAACTAGGGTGGGATGAATTCTGACGATCCTGGTCGCTCTGGACCTGCATCTCCTGGTGAAGATGTGGTGGAGAGACGGCAGAGCTGATCTACTGCAGCGTTCTGCAGTATCACTGTAGTCCCTCACTGTCCTGGACACAGCTGTTTCCAAACCAGGATGTGATGTTCTGTGTCACACTTTCTACAGCACCAGAGTCAAAAATCTTTACAAATTTACTCAGCTGTCTCAGGCGGTATAAACGCTGCCGCTTTCCTGGATGTAAAAGACATAAAAAACATAATCTATTCACATTGACAACTGTAAAAATGTAAGCTCAGGAACACACAAAACACTACTGACTTTCTTATTCCATACCTCCCAGTTTGTTCACGTGGTTAGCTGTCAACACTTAATGGAATTGTTGTTGAGGTTGTTAGATTAACGCCTCACCACTGGATGTCCCTGTGGAGGTGGCTTTCCAAGCCTTGACACAGTTGCTTCAGCAGGTTCAGTGTTTGATAAAGCGCCGCTCAGCCCGTCCCAGGTGGTTACCTCAGGGTCTGACGTGCTTCTTGTTCGTCAGCACCTCCTAAAAATGTGAGTAAACCCCAGTTGTTGTTGTTCCAGCGGGACCTGGCTCTGATCACTGAGGAGGTGAACCGCACCAGGACCGAGGGCCGCGCTCTGATTCGCCGACAGCCGACGGTTCAGTCGTCTGTCAGCGAGAAACTGGAGGAGCTGGACTCGTGTTGGAGCGGTCTGCAGCTCAAAGCCTCCCAGAGGAGAATTCGACTGGAGAGAGCCGAGGAGGTCCAGAGATACATGGATCAGAGCAACCAGATCACGTGGGTCTGCCGTCACAGTGACACAACACCAGAGATTCAGAGTCCGATGACTTTATTTATCCCACCAGGGAGCAAGATAAGGCAAATAAACAAAACACTAAGGCTGTGTCCAAACACCTGAGTGAAACCAGTTAGAAACGCCTTTTTTACTTCTGTCACGTCGTCATCAGAAATAAAAAGCTCTTAAATAAACCATTGCAGTGTAAAATAGACCCTTTTCATGTGACGTCAGACAACTTCCGTTTTGAGACAATGGGATGTATCTTCATTTCCGGTGCCGCGCTTCTTCCGTAAGAAATTCACCCAGACTTTTTTTACAAGTTTACACAATGAATATTTACCCACAAAACGTTCAAAACTTGCGAAAGGATATTAATTCTTCAACGAAGGATACTTGGATTATGAAGTGAGTGCTTTGTTATGTAGCTAGATAGCGTTAGCAACATGGCTAAGTGATAGAGCTGCGCTATAAAACAGTGTTAGATCATGTCATGATCTGGGTTTATCTGAATATTTGACAATCTGCTTATCAGGAAATACCACTGGATAGTACTACAGTAGATTTTCATTTAGTAAAGCTCTGTGCTCGAACACTGACTCTGCTGTAGTGATCAGTCTGTGACAAAATAATAGACTTTTCACATCTACTGCCAAAACTACAATGGTTTGTGTTTACTTTAATTTTTACTTTAATTCCTCAGCAAATCTCTGTACATCATGTAACCTTATATTTGGCAAATTTTTAAGACTCCGAGTAAATTCCTTACTGGCGAGCAGCAGCACTGGAAATGAAGATACATCCCATCGTCTCAAAACGGAAGTTGTCTGACGTCATCGTGAAAAGGGCCTATTGCTAACGTTAGCTTAGCCATTAGCGTTCATCCTCCCCACGTAAGGCACAGAGCTGCAATAATCCACTCTGTTTTATTGATTACAGCCATAATTCATGTTAAATATCACACACATGACTATTATTTATCTATAAATACTAAAACATCAGGTGAGGCTTTATCACAGAAGAACTTTATCAACCGAACTTCTTTCTACACAGACGCCAGAGTCACATGATCACCGCTGAGAGGAAAACAGTGTGCGAGTGTCATTCACAGAATGAGTGCACTACAGTCCACTGTAGGACTGGACTGTGTAGGGACTGAGGGGTTAGGGGCCAGGGAGGACGTTCGGACACAGCGTAAACACTCAACAAATACACAACAAATACACAACAAATACAGTGGTTGATAAATACTAACTTTAAACCCTAAAATAATTCAAGTAAATAGAAGTAGTATTTAAAAAAAACATTCGTAGATTACAAAGAGTTTAAAAGACGAACAGCCGTTGGGATAAAGGATTTAGAGTGAGTTTGTTTTACAGTAGGGTAAAACATAGTTACGACCTAGAACCTGCCCTGATGAAGCAAGAACTGTGCTGAGCTTTCTGTATGATCTGCTGCAGAAAGAAGCCGAGTCCCTTTGCTGCACTCCTCTGATTTTAGAACAGATTTTAACTTTAACAACACGATTAAGACTGTTCCTGTGTTTGAGTGTGAGGCAGCTAAACCAGCAAATAAAAGAAAAACACAAGAGGCTTTCAGTAAAAGCCTGATAAAACCTGCAGAGGATCGTGGGACTGACTGAGAAAGAATTTAATTTACGCAGAAGATAAATTCTTTCACCTCGTTTCACAACAGAAGCAGTGTTTACATCAAATTTCAACTGGTCATCGACAAAAGTGCCAAGGTTTTTATAAGAGGAAACAATTTCTAAAACAATTTTCTAAACAATTTTTAAAAATGAATTAATCTTGAATTTATCCAATCAAAAACAAGGAATATTTAGGAGCAATTGTGGACAAAACATAGCCCTAAAACTAAACCGGCATTTACCCTCGACTGAATCAGGACTAAACTGGGACCAGGGTAAGGACTAACACAAGGCCACATCGTAACAAAGCAATGCAAGCAGCGAAAGTGATCAGTGACGATAGATTTCCTCTCCTTTTTCTGAGTAGGGAGGAAAAAAAAGTCCAAAAGCTGGCAGATTTTCATTTTGGCCACTAACACAAATACTCCCACTGCCACTTTGGTTACATGTTTTGAATACCTATTGTTTATCTTAGCTTTAACATTTAGTTGGGATGTAATGACAGTTTGGTATGATCACAATAATAATGTAAAGGTCTGATAATCTGGGGAGGCTCACTGTGCACCGCGCTGTAGAAAAACTCACCATAACAAAACATATTCTCTAAAAATGCCCTGATGTGCCTTTAGTGATTTAGTTTTTGTGACATTTCAAAAGATTAAGACTGGAAAAGTTTTTAATAACATTTTATTTTAATTTAAGCAGGAAAGTCCCAGTGAGATTCAGAATCTCTTTTCCAGGACAGTCCTGTTGTGTTTGAGGAAACTACACAGACACAGAAAGGCCCCACACGCTCTGGGAATTGAACCTGGGACCTTTTTGCTGTAAGGCAGGAGTGCTGCCCAAACAATAATTTTGTCATGTTGTCTGCACTGAAACGGAGCAAAGGATCATGGTCTATGCAGTTCACTCTACTCTTTTTACTTTTGATATTGCCGATATAGTTACATCAATTTATTCTGCCGAGGTAAACAAGTTTGTTTCTTTGTTTCGTTTTGTTTTGTTTATCCCTGTCCATACATAAAGCCAAATTTAACATTTCTTTAACCTTGTCTGTGAAGATTCTCACTGGTCCGGGGGAATTGCATCGCAACAAAAAGTTAAAAAAGCAGTCATCTGGATTTGATTTTTAAAGTTGAAGACGTTTTACCTCTGATCCAGAGGGCTTTGCTCCTAGGAAGGAGGAGGAGGAATTAGACCTGAAACTAACTTTTATTGGTTCAGGAGACTCTGAAAAACCTGAGTGGTTTGGGGACATTAGGAGTCCTCAGCTGGAGTGAGTGGCAGAGTGGTTAGCCCTCTCCAGCCTTATCAGCTCCGTCAGACGTTAATGACCTGAGTCAAACCCGTTTCACTCTTCTTCTTCTTCTTCTTCTTCTTCTTCTTCTTCTTCTTCTTCTTCTTCTTCTTCTTCTTCTTCTTCTTCTTCTTCTTCTTCTTCTTCTTCTTCTTCTTCTTCTTCTTCTTCTTCTTCTTCTTCTTCTTCTTCTTCTTCTTCTTCTTCTTCTTCTTCTTCTTCCTCTTCTTCTTCTTCTTCTTCTTCTCATTCGTCTTCTTCTCATTCGTCTTCAACTTTAAAAATCAAATCCAGATGACTGCTTTTTTAACTTTTTGTTGTGATTTCTTTAACTAATTCCATTGTGGCAGTAAAGACACCAGTTTTCCAGCTTTTGACAAACACCAGCCACGGTCACGGAGCAAAAAAGTTACCTCAAGCCAATGTCATGTGAATACAACACTGCTGAAGTAACCAATGACACCTGAGCACAGGTCAGACTCCTCCCTCAGGCCTCAGTGGAGATCGGCAGCACCACAACAGCGAGCTTGGCCTAGAACGTTCTAGTAAATTCTGACCTGGTTGTGTTGTGGTGCAGGTCGTGGCTGAAGGAGATGCTGTCCGTGCTCCGCGGTGAGTCTCGGGTCGTGGTGGGAACAGACCTGGATCAGCTGATCAGGAAACACTCGGAGTACCGCGCTCAGATCGACCGACAGCTGAGTAAATGTGAGGCGGCGAAGGAGGAGGGCAGGAGGCTCAGCCGGGAAGGAGACTTCATGTCCAGCGAGGTACGAGTCTGAGCCTAAACCTTCTCACTATTTGGTATTAGTTTGAATTATTATGATTATTTTATTTGATTATTTTGTATTTCTTTCTTATGGTTGTGGTAATATTGGTTATGCTTATTGTTAACATGATTATTTATAATAATAAGTATAATTTTCATTATAAGTTCAACAAGTTATTGTTCTTATGATTTTTGAGTAGTTTGTTAGCAATTAAATTCATAATTGATAGTTCTTTCTTTAAAATGGCGTCAAATCAGAGGTGCACCATGGGAGTTCGGAGCTGGGAGTGAAGCTGCACAGTTTTTTGACCTCATGTACTTGGATCTTTTCTATGTTTTGTATTGTCTTTGAGTACTCAAGTAAACTTTTTAACCGCACTGGATCGTTCTCCGTGGATTTGTTGTTTGTTGATTAATTAGGGATTTCTCTCAGACAGCCATTCACTTTCTCAATAAAATATTTATTACTTCAGAGTTCATTTAGGACCTCCCCTTGTCTTTATTACTGCAAGCTCAGACAGAAAAGGTCAGCGAAGTGAAACCTGCAGAAACATGATTCAGTCAGGAGATGGACAATGTTCTTCAGTGCTGGATCAGTTTTATGTTTTAATAAATTAAAAGGAGACGGTTGTTGTGTGGGTCTTGAATATAAGGCGTGGGCGTTTTCTAACCCTCCTCTCGGTTCCTCCCTGAGGTGGAGGTGCGTGTGTTGGAGCTGCAGCAGCTGGAGGAACAGCTGGAGTCTCTGTGGGAGGAGCTCAGGCTGTTTTATGAAGAAGAGAGAGAGATGTGGATCCTGAGGAGAGAGCTGGAGCAGGCCGAACGCTGGCTCAACACTTACGAGCTGACTCTGACCGCCGAGGACTACGGGGTAAGACCGGGTCAGACCTGGTTTAGACCTGGTTTAGTGTTAGTTTAGGTCTGCTTTACTCCTCATTCAGTCTCGCTTTAGTCCTGGTGTAAGACTGGTGTGTCACTCGTGGTTTAGTGTTTGTTTTTTGCCCCACTATTTTGGTCGATAGCTTGTGTTTTGTGTCTTGTAGGACTCCGTGTCTGATGTGATGGAGCTGCTGAAGAGGCAGGAGGATCTGGAGGCCACGATCCAGGCTCAGAACGACCGCTTCATTGCACTGCAGAAGAAGAAAACTCAGGTTTGAAAATGGACAGGCTTCTTGTGTCAGATTACTGCATGATCAGTCTTACAAAGTACCCACCAGTCCTTCACAGATGGACGTAAAACTGTTGTTGTGTGTCTTTTTCAGAGAGAGAAGAGGCTGCTGCTTCTGGGGAACGAGGAGGTCCAGGACAGAAAAACTCCAGTGAGAGTCTCATCTCTGAAGAGGAAGCCCTCAGACCCCAAACTCAAATCAGTGTCCTCCTTCAGAAACATCAGGAACACGTCTCTGTCCGACCACAGCCCCAGAGAAGAGGAGACGACAGAAATAAACACCGCAAAACCACAGGAGTCCACTGTCCCTGACTCACCAAAACATTCAGCATCTCCAACCGTTTTGTCTTCTCCAGAATCAGTGTCCTCCTTCAGAAACATCAGGAACACGTCTCTCTCCTACTCCAGCCCAAAAGAGGACGAGACTGCCAAAATACCCACCGCAAAACCGCGCACCGGTCGCTTCAGGAGCTACAGATCTGACTCCACAGATGATGCAAACATATCACAAGACCCTACTGTTCCTTCTTCACCAGAACGCTCAGAATCCAAGTCTCCAGTCGTTTCTTCTTCTCCAGAAACTCGCCCCAAAGTCAAACCACCGCTCGCTCCTAAACCTCGCCTCACTTCTACAACAACTCACCAAGAATCTGAAGAAAAACCTGAGTCACCGCCGTTGGTCAGAAAACTGTCTCCTCCGACCGCAGCTCCTCCTCCTCCTCCTCCCAGTCCTGAACGTCCACGAGAGGAACCATTAAGGAGATCAGAAGAAGAAGAAGAAGTGTCTGCGGCTGAGCCAATCACAGCGCAGGATCCTGAAGCCCCGCCCACTTTCGAGAAACAAGAGGAGAGATCAGAAAGTCCACCGCCAGAGGAGCCAGAGGTAAACCAGGAATAAATCTTAAAATGTTGCTAAACCACCAAGTCGAAGATTAAAATGACTACAAAGCAAGAAACTAAACTAAATTCCCAAACTAACTTGAACAAGATCAAAGTTAAATCTAAAGTTTTGCTTTAACAATCACCTCCAGGGCTTGACATAAACGATTTAACTCACTGGCCTCTGTGTAATATAAGATCAGATAATGTGCTATTTTCTACTGTTCTTCGTTTTTCATGTCATTTAAAGATCTGGCGGTTCATGGCTGCTTTTAATTAAAGTTCTGTATCAGTGTTTTCCTTCAGTTATGACGGCTTACCTTAGGTTCTAAAGTGGGAGACATGGTAAAGGATTGCAGAACAAAAATAGGCCAAAAGGATAAAGAGAGGACTTGATATTTACTTTTTTGTTGCACTTTTGTGGCTAGTGCCAAGTGTTTTTACGAGCCACAATTTAATTTGAGGAGTTTTTGTCTTAATTTTATAGTAAACAATAAGCCTAAAGAAATGTAAATCAGAATCAGAAAACTTTATTTATCCCCAAGGGCCAATTCATTTGTAAGTTCCCAGCCATACATAGATTCATTCATCCATAAATGACAGCATTAAATAAATAAATAAGTAAATATATGTCAAAGATACAAGCCCTGGAGGAATACACTGAGATAAAAAAAACAATATCCAGGCCATAAAAACGTGCAATTCCAGCGATAAAGAAAAAAAAATAAAAATAAAGCAATAAAGTACAATAAGAGCATTATTTAAAATGGGTCAGCTCTGTGTTTAACAGCAGAAGGGAATAACAGACATTGAGTAACAGTTTGTTTTTATTCGAGGCATATCATAGCGCCTCCCTGAGGACACAGAGAAAACTCTGTGGACAGGACGTGCTCAGGTTGGCTCATAATCATTTTCTTTGCTTTTTCAGTCCCTTGCTTCCTCCAAACTCAGATCCTTCTGCTTTTGGAACTGACTTTAACAAAACTGTTGAGAGCGTTCTTGTTTTTCACAGACAGCCCATTGAACCAGCAGATAAAAGAAAAAGTTTAAAGACTTTCAATAAAGGAATGATAAAAATTGCATAAAATAGGACTAAAGACATTAAAAATACTGAGCTTACGCATTAAATGAATTCTTTGTTGTCCCGTTTTGATGATTGTGTAAAATGTGGTTATAAAAAAACAGGTTTACCTAGAGACAGAATAAAGTGTATCATGCTGCCTGTGGTCTTTTAAACATAATATTTTTAAATTGGTGCACACTCAAGCAGAGCAACGTAAATTCAGCCCTAACTTCTGAAGTTCAGATCTAGGTCTAGGTCTTGCATAAAATCCACGTGACCACAGCGGCAGTGGGAGTCTGTCACAGCCAAAAGGAAAATCTCTCTGCATTTGGCCGATTGTGAGTTTAATGTCAAGCCCTGGATACAGACAGAGAATAAAACCCAGAGCGTGGCTGGTGTTTGATGTTAATGTCAGCCCTGATCACCACCTTATTGTCATTTTCATTTTTGCTTTTTAAATTCTTTTTTCATTCTACAACTCCGCTGGCACGTTATTAATTATATTTTTCAGTAACAGTAAAGTTGCAGTAACATGTACACTGAATAATCCTGGATGGTAATTGGTCACAAATATGATCTTGTGTTTTTTTCAGGTGAGCTCTGGGTCTCGAGTGCGGCTGGAGGGGACTCTGGAGATCAAACTGAAGCAAGGAGGAAGCAAGGTGAGATACAAACTTTCATCAGTGACGAATACAAAAAATCAGATTAGGGCTGCACAACATGGAAGAGACATGCGATATTTGATCATTCAATTCACTTAAAACAAAAAATACAAGTCCCTGTCTTCACAAATAAGAACTAAACACAGACTAAACAAGGAATAAAATAAGGCTACATGTTGACAAAATTAGGGAAATCACCACTGAAACTAATTCAAATCCTGTCCCTCAGTGTGCGTGGGTTAAACGTGTCTCCGTCTGTCCCTCGCTGCTCTGGGATGGTTTGTGTTTTTGGGCAGTGATGGTTGAGGTTCTGCTGTGTTTCAGATGGAGCACTGGGAGGAAGTGTTCGCCGTCCTGGACACAGAGACTCTGAGTCTGTTCAGCGACCGAGAGGCGGCTGCACAGGTCACGGTTACTACATACTACTATTATTATTATTGTTATTATTATTATAGACAGTAAATGTATTCATCATAATGTACCAAATGTATTTCCACAGAGGACCTCCAGGTGGCCTCCCCTCAGCCTCAGAGGAGCCGTTTGTAGAGAGAACGTGTACTACAGGAGGAAGGAGAACACTTTCAAACTCATGTAAGATTTAGAGCGAGGCAGTGTTCAGCGGCTCACAGAGAGGGCCAGGGGTCAGAGGTCAACAAGGAAAATAAACAGATGTCTATCAAACGTGCAGCTGAAAACAGTTATTAATAACATTTAATAATAACAGTACTAACATCTGCAGAAGCCTGTGAAAAAGTGACGCCAAACAAAAAAAGCATATTGAAAACATAACATTAACAGGTTTCTTCTTTTTTCTTCCTTCCTCACCTCTGCTCCATCCCTCTGTCCCTCCTCTGTCCCTCCTCTGTCCCTCCATCCCTCTGTCCCTCTGTCCCTTTGTCCCTCCTCTCTCCCTCCTCTGTCCCTTTGTCCCTCCTTTGTCCCTCCTCTGTCCCTCTGTCCCTCCTCTGTCCCTCTGTCCCTCCTCTGTCCCTCCTCTGTCCCTCTGTCCCTCCTCTGTCCCTCTGTCCCTCCTCTGTCCCTCTGTCCCTCTGAAGTCTGGAGGACGGGAGCCAGTCTCTGTTTGCAGCTGAGAGTAGAGATCTGCAGCTGCTGTGGATGAAGAAGCTCCAGAACCAGGCTTCGTCCTCCTCCTCTTCAGACTCGGAGGACTCAGGGTGAGACGCTTTAGGGCTGTCCTCTGTTCTTACGCAGGACTGTCCCGTCTGACGTCCGGACGAACCCTGACTGTTTTTTTCAGGAGAGCGTCTTCAGTGAATGTGAGTCTGGAGAAGCTCACGGACGCCACAGAGGCAGAGGACACGTCTCCACAAAAACCACAGGAGCAGGGACGTGAGAGTCCAGAGCAACCGTCCAGTCCTCCTCCAAAACCTCCTCACACCTACTACAACCTGCACCGCTACTCAGCCGCTCGGGACCGGCCCAAACCAGGTCTGCACAAGAACAAGGACCTGTTTACACACAGAACAGGTTTAAACCAGACCCAGACGCAGGACGAAATCCAGTTTAAACTGGACTAAAACCAGGTTTAAAGTGGACTAAATCAGGACCGGTCCAGGAGAAAACCAGGACTAAACCAGAACTAAACAAGAACTGAAACCAGGATTAAACCAAGGTAAAACAGTAATGACCCCAGTCCTCTGTGTTCCTCAGGTTCCTCTGCTCAGGTCTCTGAGCCCGAAGACCGTCCTGCAGCTCCTGCAGCTCCTGACCAGTCCACCAGAGAGCGCCCTCGAGTCAGTGTCCTCAGGAGGCTCTTCAGGAAGTGACCTGGACCAGACCAAGACCAGGTCTGGACTATAAATATAAAAATCATGATCAATGGAGAAGGATAGAGGTGAGGAACTTAAAAATCCAGTATCACTTTATTCAAATGTACTTCCACTTTCAGCCACACTGTGGCGCTGTGCAAAATTAAATCATATAAAGTTTGTTATCATATAGAAAATGTAATCATTAGAAATCAGTTCATTTAGGGGTGGCACTAATCACGTTACACTTTAGTATTTCAGCTGACAGAGGAATTATCAGACTTTAAGTTTAAAAATCACAGAGCGATCAAAGGCAGTGCAGAGTTATTCACTGCCTTCCTCTGCCTCAGGTGTTGCACTCCTGCAGGAGATCTGTACGTCCTGTAATGCCCTGGAAATCCTGTTGAACTGTGTTGTTCTGTAAACTCTGGTGCACTTTTAGAATAATTATTCAACAATGACATCACTTTCAGAAATCTCAGTGTAAATTCTAAGTTCTGACTGTTAACATTGTAAAGACCTTTGTTCAGCTCTGTTTGTTGTAAAGCGATGGAAGGAAAAGTTGATTGCTTTGAGAGTGGGACTGAAGTAAAGCACAGTAAAGAGGAACGGTCTGAATGTTTCAGGTGAGACGTGCTCCAAACCCTGAGCCGTTAGGTTTGTGATAAACTCTGCTGTAAGTGATCAGTAAAGTTTGTAAAGGTTTTCTTCTACACGATGGGGAATCCTGTGATAAACAACAATAACTAACCACACATTGAAATAAACTTATTAAAGATTGTGACTCATTTATGAAACCATCCTGGGATCCTCTCTGTGTCTGCAGTTCCTCCTCTGTCCACGTGGCGCCGCTGTTGCATCAGAAATGCGTGTCTTTTGTCCCGCGGAGGTTCAGGTGGCTCTTTCACACATTTCTGTGAGGTGAACCCCACAGCTGTTCATCAAATGCTCACAGCCTCCAACAAAACAACAAATGGCTTCTCACAAAAGACACTTAGCCCTGCGCCGCGGCCCCCACCGCCGCAGAAAAACACAACTTCTGCTCAAACACACGCAACTTTCATTCACAAGAAATATCATGGAAATCTGCACAGTTTCAATGCACAGCCATAACTGATATCTACAAAAATCTGTTGCATATTCATCCATTCTTTAGACCTGGTTTATGTGATTTAATCTTAACTTCTTGGTTGTTCTCACTTTTGCTTTGGGATGGGTGTTTTGTCTCGGGTTTGTCTGTTTTCAGAGACTCCCAGCAGAACGACAGGCCTCTGCTGCACAGACACTGGCTTAGGCCAAGCAAAATTACAAATATCTATGTGGAAAATCATGCTTTATCTTTTTATTTTAAGCCTGTGAAGACTGTGCATGTCCCCGTCTCCTCTTCCCACCTCTGTCAGAAAACTGGAGACTCTAAATGTCCCATAGTGAATGAATGAAGAGAGTGAATGTTTGTTGCGGAATAAAATGTGAAATATACGCTTTCAGATAATACTTTAAGTCTTGGGGGGATGCAGTAGCCTATAATAGTTCACCATATCCTGAAACACTGGTGTTAAAGCCTGTATATTCCTCTCATGTCGTCCACCTTTAGCCCTGGTTTAGGCTTTGATGAAGTCCTCTGCTTGTGCTTCCTTTAGTCCTTTTTTATCCCTGGCTTAGTCCGAGTTCACCCCTGCTTTAGGTCATTTCCTAGTTCTTGATCTTTCACACAAAAAACACAGGCCAAAAGTCAAAGGTCGCAGGATGACCCTCTCTAAACACTTTTTAGAAAAACATCATTTAGGCAAAAATATCAGAATAAGCGATAGCATTCGTGGCTTCAAAACATCCAAATCTAATTCTTTCACAAAACGAATGCGACCTTTTTTGAGTTTGTGGATTCGCTGCATCAGTTTTTGTGCGGGGACTGTTGTCATTCAGGGTAGGACCATGAAAAAGACCAACCAGGACCAATTAGGCCCGGACTTGTCGCTCTAATCCCACAAAGCCGAGTAAATCCTTCTAAAGACCGGGACCAGGGCTCATCAAGTGCTTCACCAGAGCCCACCCCCCACCAAAAAAAACAAAAAAAAACAGGCCACTTTCACTCAGGGCCTGCAGCTAAAATGAAAAACCAGAGAGAAAAAAGAAGGGCTGTGTTATGTTCTGGAGAGAAAATTAGGTTTTAGAGTTTTACAATTATAGGGATTTTTTTTTTTATGATGGAAATGTGAAAAAATTTTGCACAATCTGTAAAATGGCTACACTTGAATTAAAGTAAATTAAATCTGGCATCAGTCGTGGTTCAAGCCCTGGTTTTGATTCAGTTTATGTTTAGTCCTCGTTTTATTTTGGGTCTAGTCCTGGGCTGAGGATTGGTTTAGCTCTGCTTGAGTCCTGTAGTTTAGTCTGGATTTAGTTTGGTTTTAGTCCAAGTTAAATTCTTTGTCTGGACCTGGTTTATGCTGTGTTTAGTCCTAACCCCAGACCGAGCCCTGGTGTGTTTTTGCTCAGTCTCGGTTGGTTTTAATCCGCGGTGTTTGTGTGAAAAGCCTCGGCGGGGCCTGTTTTGTCCCGTGCTCCTCTCGGTGTCTGCTTGTTTCCTCAGAACATGACACGGAGCTCACAACATGTATAAATAAAAGAGGCATAAATCAGAACATGAGCTGACATTGTTTTATTTGAATATGGAATATGGCGTGTTTGTTTGCGCCAGGCCTCCGCGGGCTCGGTTTTCACTTTGACCCGTGGCTCATGTTTCCGCCGCTGAGCACGCGCCTCGAGCAAAACCTCCGCGTGAATCCAGCTGCTGTCCGCGCGTGGACTCCCCTCGGACCCCGCCGTCTCCCCCCCGTCCCTCCGCGGGGTTCTCACGGTGCCTCCCTAAGCCCACGCTGCCCACAGCACTCGCTCCGTGGAACCAGACTTTTCACCGAGCTGTCTCTGCAAGTCTAGCCGCCACAGGTGCGCCTCGTCCCGGGCTCACTATCAATGAAACCTCGGTGTCTTTAGTGCTCAGATGTCTGCGCTCTAAACTCGTTGTCTGTTAAATAAAAGCGTTTATCAGAATATTTTTCCTCTCCAGTGCAGCGGAGGCTCCTCCGGGCGGCTCACCGACAGCACCAGCGGAGTCACGCCGCCTTCAGTGCGCTCTGCCGCGGGCTTCCTCCCTGCGCCTCCCGCCGTCTCGGAGCTCGGAGTTTTTGTCTGAGGTCGCATCACAGCTAAATTCACCACTAACGCGGATTTCCTCACTTTCTCCCTAACCCTCTCCACTCTCCGTGAATGACTACCGCCTCTGTCCGTCAGAGTCACACCGCTTTTGGTGCGTCTCCTCCCGGCCTCGCTCTCGTCTTCCCCCGGGGCTCCGGAGCTTAGCGTCCCAAATAAAAACAAATCAGCAGGTGTCCGTAAACCGCCCAAATCCGCTCCTAATCCAGCCTCTTACTTCGCTAAAGCCTCTGTTTTACAAGAGTTTCCACATTTTCTCCGTCGACTCATCCCACGGACTCACGCCGCTATAGAAACGCCTCTTTCCGGCTTAAGGCTCGTCAAACCCCCGCGGGCTCCGGAGCTCAGACCACGCGCTCTCCGGTGGGCAGGCGCTTACAGACTGCCCAAACCGGTTCCTAATTTGTGTTTTTCCCCTTCACTAAACTCCTTATTTCCCCGTCACATTTGACCGGCTCTGTGCGCGGAGTGTGGCCGGATGAGGCGCACCTCCCCCGGGCTGCGCTCCTCCTCGACCCCGGGTCCTGGAGCGCGTGGAGCTCAGATTTCGTCTCTGAAGCCTGAGACCCGGTCCTCGCCAGGTCCTCGCGCTGTGGAAGGCTTCGAGGGAATTTCGCCTTTATTCTGGACTCATAATTCATCTTTTAAAAATGTATTTTACTTTCCAGATTTCAAAATAATTTGCTTTAAAACAGGTGTCACAGGTGAGACTCGGGACTCTTGTGTTTAGAACCTTTTCTCTTTTTTTTTTTTTACCATTTTGTAGAATTATATTTCTTTATCCTTTAGGGCAATATTTGAATTATTGCCTTGTTTTAAGGATGTTTTTGGTTATAACAGAATCTTCAGACGTTCTGTATCACATTTAATTTAATTGTTAACTGTGTATTTTTATTAACTATTTTCAGACAACAAGGCTGAATGTACTTTATCCTCGTAAACTTTATATTCTGTACAAATGTAGCCTTTGACGCAGTCCCGCTAATTTTTGTTAGTGGCCTTGTCAATATTACATCTAAATAAATAAGAGCATTAGTCTGTGGTATAATTTTAAATATATATAAAGCCATTATTCTTATTTTAAATCCTATTTTTCCTTTGTTTTTATTCACATTTGTCTTGCTTTTGTAACTTTGATTATGAACAGTCCTTTATTTATTGTCTTGGGAGCTGACAGCTTCATTGGCATTTCACGGTTTATAAAATAAAATAATAAATACTTTTCTCTCACTCCTCTGAGATTATACCACTGTTGACAGTTTATCCACAGGGATACCACTGTGCACCGCCAGATGGAGTAGAGAGCTCCTGCAAAGAAGATTCACTCAAAAACATTTCCACTGGATTTTATCGTTGTTTTTCTGAGAGTTTAAGAAAAACGGAAGCAGCGCGGACAAACCTTTAGCTTTTTACAGAACAATTTGTGTTTGTTTATAAAAATGATAAAATAATATAAATTTGTTTGACCTGGTTATGATTAGACCCAGCTCCAAAATACAACTATCTCTCATTAAATTACAAAATGGTGATAAATAATAAGCGTGACAATGATCTAAACTCTGATTTTAATTGTGAGTTCTGCTGAAGGAAATAAAACAAAAGAGAAGAAAGCTCCAGAGCAGTGGTTTGATTATTGATAAAATGATTGCAATTATAAATAAAAAATATTTAGTCAAAGTCAGAGTTTTGTGTTTTACTGCAGAGAGACTTGCTTGACGCGGAGAGAATGAACCCCACAAATGGATTCAAACAGAAAAGAGAAGATGGGGGAGAAACGAAGAAGAGACGAGGGAAGGAAATAAGGAGGAACAAAGGGCAAGCAACTGCGAGAGAGCGAGGATGAGACTCAGGAAGGATGGGAAAAAAGAATTAAAATAAAGGAAAAAAATATGGGAGAGGAAGGAAAGACTGAGCCGCAAAAAGGGAGAAACCGAGCGAGAGAAAAAGGGAAGCAAATAAAAGAAAAGAGAAGGATGGAGCCGAGTGAGGAAAAGGAAAAAAAAAAAGACAGAAAGGGGTTTATTTTTTCTGAAACATCATCTTCTGGTTTAACACAGTACATTTTATAATATATTTATAAAAGTAAAACAAACTCCAAGATATCTTCTAAACCAGTTGTAAACAGTTGTCCATAACTAAAAACGAGGACAGTGCCTAAGGTGGACACGGATTTAGGTGCGTTTTGTGCGTAAAAGCGACTCCAAACCATTTAAACAGGAACAGAGACTGGAATAAAGCAAAATGAGCAGAGAGGAGCCGCGGTCTGGAGAAAGGACAGCAGCGCCAGTGAATCTGTTCTGTGTGAGTTTCAGGTGGACGTCTTTACGCACAGCTTTTACGCACAGCTCCGCGCGTAAAAGCTGTGCAACAGACTCTCTCCTTCTCCTCCTCTCTCTCTTTTTTCTCTGTTTGTGCGCGCGCCCCGGTGTTTATTTGTGTCGCGCGGGATGTAAACAGCTTCGGCGCGGGACGTAAACACGGAGCGGCCTACAGCGCGCATGCGTCAGACGGACCTTCAGCCGCACCGAGGGAAAAAGAAAAGAGCCTCTAGACCTGAATAAAAGCACAACAAAGACTGGCATAAGAAAAAACAATGACTTGGGAAGAATTTAGAAAAATAAATGAGTAATTAACAATAAAATAAGTGTGATTTAAAACAGTGGATAAATGCATTTGTTTGAAAACTAATTTTAATTTGTGGGTTTTGTGCGTAAAATGCGTAAAAACGTCTTAAATCAAGATTACACCAACAACAAAGACAATAACCAGGTTGAAGAAGAGCCAGAGGTGATATTTAGGAAAAGAAATAAGGGTTGTTATGTAAAATAGCTCAAGAGTTTACACAAAATCTAATGCATTTAATAAAAGTAAAAGTGTCTGATTAGCTTCTTATGAACAAATGCAAAATTAGTTCAGTGACGTTTATTGAAATTATTTTGATTGGGAAGCACAAAATAAAGAAAGCAAACTGTCATCAACAACACAGAAGTCTGAGTAACGCGTCTTTCCTTCTGCATTTGTCTTTTTTCTTTTTGCACTTTGTTCTTTTGACCAAACCCATTCAGTCTCGAGGTTCTCCGCCTCAGCTCCGGGTTCACGCGCTCACAGCTGCACAAATCTAACGTGAGCCGCCGCTGAACGCATCCAGCGTCTTTTCGCCCCAAGAAACGCGCCTCTGCTCAGTGCCATGAGGCGCAGCCACAGCCACAGCTTCTCATTTAACAAAATATCACCAGACCTGCTTTTGCATTTTATTTACTTCATTTAAAGAAACATATGTTTAAATAATTCATCTTTATTCCGTCGTACCTTTGTTTGAACGAATTACTGCATATTTTGTTGAATTAACTTCATATCTGGCGAAACAAAACCATGCAAAAACTGTTACTTCATGCGTCTCTGAAATTCTCAGCTCAATTTCCCCAAAAAACTGCAGTCTGTAAACATTTCTGCAAATAATAAAAAAATATCTGTAATCGAGGACACCTCGGAGCTGTTCATAATTTCTGATGTGAACAAATAAAAAATGAGAGGGAACTAAAGAAAACGCAGATTACTGACAGTGAATGAAATAAACCCAGCTCTGACTTTAACCTGGCTCAGGTTAAAACAATGGATTATTTCAGCACAAAGCGAAGGAAGCAGAACTGTCCCCAGCTCCGTGAGTGGCAGTGTTTGGTTTATCTCCTGCCTGAGCACGAGCCTGTGTTTGTTGTTTGTTGTTTGTTGTTTTCTAACACGGAGCTCTCCTTTCACTGATTTTACTGGACACGTTTTAGAAACGCACTCTTATTTGATAAACCCAGTGTCCACGCGCACAGCGGAGTCCACGTTGGTCTGTTGAGTCCGTTAATGTTTTTAAATGTTTTTAAATGTTTTTAAATGTTTTTAAATGTTTACGATGCGCCTTCTGCTCGCGCGCCTCTCGCCTCGCGCGTCCTCCTCTCTGTTTACGGTCACGTTCTGGGAGTTTTCCGTCACCGCGCTTTGCTTTGCTCTGAACCTGCTGCAGTTTTGTCTCGCGGCGAAACAAACCGCTGCCGCGCGTGCGTCCGCGTCCGCGCGCGCGCGTCCGCCAGCCGACGACGATTGGCTGCGGCGCCCCTCCCACGTGACCCCGCCTCGCGCCGTGGTTGGCTGCGCGCTCCCGGCCCCGGCCTCTGTGCGTGTGCGCGCGGCCCGGGAGCGCGGCCCCAAAGCCAACATGAACCAGAGCCGGACTTCACTCCGTCCCCGCGCCCCGTGCCGCCGTGCGCCCGCCGCCTCTCCGTGATGCGGGACAGAGACCTCAAGATGCTGCCCAAGTCTTCGTTCACCATCAACTCCCTGCTCCCGGAGGCCGCGCTCAGCGACAGAGACCCGGTCCGAGACCAGGTCCGGGACCAGGTCCGGGACCAGAGCCGGGACCAGAGCCCGGGCAGAGCCGCGCCGCAGTCCGCGGCGCCGCCCGGGGACCTGGAACTAAAGCCCGAGGCCCGGGACAAGGCCGAGGACAAGGACGAGAAGGACGAGAAGAAGGAGGACGGAGACAAGAAGGGCAAGTACGAGAAGCCTCCGTTCAGCTACAACGCGCTCATCATGATGGCCATCCGCCAGAGCCCCGAGAAGCGCCTCACGCTCAACGGGATCTACGAGTTCATCATGAAGAACTTCCCGTACTATCGCGAGAACAAGCAGGGCTGGCAGAACTCCATCCGCCACAACCTCAGCCTCAACAAGTGCTTCGTGAAGGTGCCGCGCCACTACGACGACCCCGGGAAGGGCAACTACTGGATGCTGGACCCGAGCAGCGACGACGTCTTCATCGGCGGCACCACGGGGAAGCTGCGGCGCCGCTCCACCACGTCGCGCGCCAAGCTGGCCTTCAAGCGCGGCGCGAGGCTCACGTCGGGGCTCACTTTCATGGAGCGCGCGGGCTCGCTGTACTGGCCCGTGTCGCCGTTCCTGCGCGCCACCGCGGCCGGGCACGCCTTCGGCTACAACGGCTCCTCTTCCGGGTACCACGCGCACCACGCCGTGTCTTACGGAGGGATGCTCGCGCCCAGCTCGTCCCCTTTTCCCACGTCGTGCCCGGAGCTACCGTACGCCACGCACCACCTCACGGCGGCCGCGCTCGCGGCCTCGTGCTCGTCGTCGTACCCTCTGAACCCGTGCCTCCTCGCGGGGCAGACCAGCTACTTCTTCCCGCACGTGCCGCATCCGTCCACGAGCTCCGGGCCCGGGGCCGTGTCTCTGCAGAGCCGCGTGACCGCTGCCGGGTCCCCGCAGGCCCAGGCTCCGGCTCTGGTCTGTGACTCCCTGCGGCCCACGGCGGCTCTGTCAGGGCCGCTCCCCGCAGCTTTCTCCACGGGACTTTCCGCGGGGCTCAGTGACTATTTCACACATCAGAACCAGGGCTCAGCGCCGAACCCGCTCATCCACTAACCCCCGCCCCCCTCCCCCCTGCCCCAGGACCATCCTCCCCACGGTACCCGCCCCAGAACCTCTCCGCCCGGGCCAGGACGCAGCTCGGACCGGACACGCTCCTCACACTCAGTCTCTGTGACGGCTGTGGTGAAGCAGAGGCCGCTGCCCTTTTCACAAACGAGCTCCTAAATTATTAATCATGAAAAATGTGACGCCGTATGTCGTTTGTCTTTTCATATTGGAACTAATGATGTCTTTAGAATCCTCTCCACATCTCCACAGTGCGTTTCTGTAAACAATGGACAACTTTGTGTCTAAAACGGGCTCCTTTTAATCTCCACAGTAAAATCTAAAAAATGTAAAGCCTTTAAATCCACAACGAATCCTTATTTTCAATGTCTCTTGGCACTAATTCTCATTTTACGCACGAGCTTTGTGTCTTAAAATGTCCACAGCTTTTTCAAACATTGGCCTATATTTTGTAATAATTGCAACTAAATCCTGTGTAAAATACCGTCACAAAATCTACATTTCATCATTGTGTATGTTTTACTCTAAATTAGCAGAAATTCAGATTTTACGCACGGGTTTTGTGTCATGACACTTTTAAATATAACTCCAGCTTTGTGAGAGAAATCCTCACTACATTTTATTTCTCAAATGCACTGTATTTGGCATAAATTAAACTTTTACGCAACGGCTTTAAATTCTCCAAACGACAGAAAAATAATGGCCTCTCTCGTATTATTGCTCTAAAATTGTCTGACTCGTTCAAGGAAAATCCACATTTCTCCACGTCTTTTACTTTCACAGTTTTTTGACGCTAATTATAATTTTACGCCACAGCTTTGTGTCAAATTTAACGATCACGGCTTTTCCAAATGTCAGTCTGTTTCATTTTAAACTGAGCTGCGACGTCGTGGATTCTTACTTAGGAAAAATAATCTTCAGGAAAAATGTCATCCAAATCATAAAACATTAAAATGATTTTACGCACCGACTTTGTGTCTCCACATTTAAACCTGGCCTCTTAAAAATATGGCACCGTCTTGTTTTTAAATTCAGATACAGTCATTATTTTCAAATCATAAATCAAAAGTATAAATATATATTACAATTATAGATTTCGAATAGACTAAAATACATATAAAATCCTTAGAATTTTAAACCAGTACTTATTTATTTGTACTTTATTTACTGGGCTTTTACGCATCGCATTTTGTTGCCAAATTACGCACCAGGACTATTTTATCCAAACAACAGCAGCTACTCTAATTGATGTTTTATAAATGTTTTTAAATATTTGTACTCAGGGATATACATTTTACAAATAATAAAATGACTGTTTAAACCTCAAGCGTGTTTTAAAATTATAAATATTGCGTTTCTTCTAAAATTCTTTCTTTCTTTTTTTTTTTTAACATGATTGGATTTTTATCACAATCTTTTCAAATCACACATTTAAATTCTACATTTTCCGCGTCTTTTGGAAACTTTACGCACAGATTACAGTTATGAGGCCGTTTGTTTTTTTATGGAACAACATTGGGGCATATTGTGATTTTACGCATTGGCTTTGTTTTCAAACAGTGACTAAGTGATGGCTTTTCAAAATAATAGCTTCTGGTTTCGTTGTAAACTGAGCTGCAATATTTAGTCTCCAACAGAAAACACGTCTAGTAGACTCGTTTTAATCCGAGATACTATTTTGCAAAACATGGCTATTTATGCAATTAATACCAATGATAACAGTGATATGACTTTACGCACAGGTTTTGTTGTGCCTCCCGCTGCTTAAACAAATGACGCGGTTTTGTAAACTGAGCCACAAACATCATGGCGTCTTTCTCAAACTTACCACAATAAACAACGGCACGTTACTTAATTACGACACTTCCTGGCGTTTTACGCTTTTTACGCATGACTTTTTACGCATTATCTGATTCCATCTAATTCCTTTTTTTATCACAAATCAGGCTTCAACATTAAAGAATTGGACACAACACATTTGCTTTAAATTTAATTACATTTTCCGTCGCTTTATTCCGGTTGTAGCTTTTCAGAAACGACTGACTCTGGTACATTTTTGTACATTTTGACAAAAAAAAAAAAAAAAAAATGTCGACAACATTTAATGATTTTATCCAATCCATGTTGTACAATAGGTTTTAATTTTATTGTTGTACAGCTGATCAGTGGCAAGTGAATGTAGATAAGAATTTCTGACCGCATCTTTTAACCATTTGTTATTTTACGCAGCGACTTTTTGGATTAAAAATACTTTTTGAACAAAGCCATTACATAAAATAAACTTATAAAGAAATATTGATGTTTTAAATTTAAATACGTTTTCTCGAATTATGCGAAAGTGATTGATAATTTTAGGCTTTTATTTATGCTTTTGCTTAAATGAACTTTAACAGAAAACGGCCCAGGTTCTGTTCCAAAGACAGACGCCATGTTCCTCTGCAGAATTCTCCTCAGTACTCTCTCTGTATTTAAGAATGAGTGTAAATTCTGCGTAAACCCCGCAGACTTGGATCCAGATTTGGGATTTGTTGTCACCGCTGGTCTGGTTCACAGCCGGTGTTTTGGGGGAGTGTTACCTGCTCTCTGCGTTTTTCTCTCCCTCTCTCTCTGTGTCTCAATAATAATGGATTCCTTCTTTTTGCCCGCGGGTTATTTGAGCTCCACTGCGGCTCAGCGAACGCAAACCAAGCGCGTAACACCGTTTAGGATCCGCGCATGTTTACTCTGGCATTTCATAATCATTTCCGTCAAAACCAACACGAATTTTTCTAACATCCGAGTTGAATTATGAACGTGACAGAGACATGGCGCAATTAAAATGGTGCACTCTAAAAATATTAGCAATTTAGCTTTGATTTTACGCACTGGAGGCCACCATATGAATCTGGAGACACAAAACAGAGCGTGTAACGTGATTTAAGATGGATAATTATTAATAATCCTCGTCTTTTGGTTGGATTTTTTCAATTTCATTCACATTTCTAGGCTTACATCTGGAAACACAACGTTTATTTAAAAAAAAAAGCCTGCTGACAAATGTTACTACACAATTGTCAAAATATATCCTAAAAACAAATTTCCAAGACAAAAAAAACAATTTAAAAAAGCAATTAACCCCGACACCATTTTGACAAAATATAAAATATCAAACTTAAGGGACACGACGCTTGTTTACGCAAAGGAACTGTGATATTTTACGCTTCAGTTTACCCAAACAGATACCAGAAAATCTCACACCACAAAGAAAACGCCACGTAGGAAAGAAAAGCATTAACTCAGCCCATATTTTGATTCACATTTGAGCATTATATCCACATCCAGAGGCTTATATTTGGAAACACGGAGACACAATGCTTTTTTACGCACAGCGATCGATTTCATGTCGTTATCTGATGCTGCAGTGTGGCTTTGGAGACACAGGCCGAGCTTGTAGCTGCGTTTAGAGACAGGAAATGTTGCCTTAACTCCACTTATGAATAACTGCTTTTCACTTTTTTTTACTCAAATTCAGAGGCGTGTGTTTGGAAAAGTAATGACACAAAGCTCGTTTAATCAAAGAGCGATCCATTTGGAGATTTTTTTTATGCAGTGCCGTGGTTTAGGAGATAATTACCTGCTTTAACTCTAACCCTAATCCATATATTTTTATTTATATTGCTCCATTTGCAAATTTTGGTACCATTTAAAGGCTTGTCTTTGGAAACGCGGAGACACAGAGCTCGTTTACGCACACAAATGTCACTGCAGTGTGGCGTAAAAGACACCAAACGCATTTCAAGTTCCAAAAAACTCATTCAAACCCACAATTTTATTACATTTGTCAACTTTATCCACATCCAAAGGCTCATATTTGAACGTTAAGAGGCTCAGACACCGACTCCCTGGCACTCCCTGTTTTACGCAGCCGTGTGGCTTTGGAGACCCGCGTCCACAGCGCCGTTTGGGACCGGGGATGGCCTACAGCTGGACCTCTACTCCCCAAACTTCATCAGACTCTCCCCCCGCCCCCGAGGACCCTTTCTTCGGCCCCACGTCCAGGCCTCGACCCCCTCTGGACTCTGAGAACACTGTAAAAACTGATTTAAAAACCGCAGAGAAGAGACTTTGAACTCTGAAAAAACACAGAACGCTGAAGTCCCTGAAGTGTGCAGGTATTTTTTAAAGCCTCTCTTTCTTTCTTTCTCTTTCTTTCTTTCTCCCTTTCTTTCTTTCTTCTTCATAAAAAAACGTGTGTGTACATAAACCGTGCGTGTATCAGTCAGTGTCTCTATATTCTGTCCGCGACGTGCAATGTGGGACAATGAAGCGTGTGCGTGAGGCCAGCCCAGACTGCGCCGTGTCACGACAATATGCTACGTTTCCGGAAAAAAGACATTTTAGGCTCAAAGCTAAAAAAAAAAAAAAACAGCAACAAAAACCCCCTTTCTGTCTTTATATTTCTTACTTTTCCACACTAAACTGATTTTTTTTTTTCTTTTTAACTCCTGTCTCCAAAATCACCAAGACATTTTTTTTCTTTTCCTATCCGTTCTCACTGTTGCTCTCTCTGGTTGCACTTGGCTCTTTGGTTGGTTATGTTTAGGCATTAAAAGCTTAATTTGGTTAAGGTTAGATTGAGATTATTGTTCAGCCTTTTACTAAACAGAAGTGCCACTATTTTAAAAAACAAAACAAAACAAAGTTGGCAATTTTAGTTTTGCTGACTGTTTTATGGCCTTTTCCCAAAATGCCTTCTCTAACCTTAACCAGGTTTTGTTAGTGCCTAAACTTAACCAAAACAAGAATATATATATATATATATATATATATATAAATGTCCATGGCCTTTAACACAAAGCCTTACTGTCTGCTCCTGTATCTCCTGTTACATTTGGTTATGTTCTGGCAATAACTGAAGCCAAAAGCTGAAGCTAAACTGTCCCTGGTTGTGGATTTAAATTATTTACAAATAAAATGAGTCTTTCTTTCATTTTTATCTCACATAAAGCAGGGATTCTCAAACCTTTCTCACCAAGTACCGCCTTAGAAAATATATTGCTGTCTAATCTTTAATTAACTAAAATGAGGCTAAACCTAAAAAATATAAATGAGGGCAAAAGAGGGACTAAACCAGGACTAAACCAGGTCTAAACCAGGACTAAACCAGGTCTAAACCAGGACTAAACCAGGACTAAACCAAGACTAAACCAGGACTAAACCAGGACTAAACCAGGACTAAACCAGGACTAAGCTGTGGTATAACCCTAAGTCTAAATCCGAGCAGGACTAAAACAGGAATAAAACTGGCTCCAAATTAAACTAAACCAGGATTTGAGTTTCCTGAGCTCCACCAGAAAAAGCCCACGTACCATCAGTGGGACCTGTACCACAGTTTGAGAACCAATGGTATCTTTCACTAAATTTAATGAATTCTTTTTGTCCTAAATAATTTTATGTTGTCAGTTCTGAGAAGATCCTTGTTGCTCTGTCATGAAGAGGTTTTACTGGTTATGTTCACACAAAATGGAAATGGAAATTATTTATTTTAGTTCAAACATTAATTACACAAGAATGGAGTTTATTCTAAATTTTTTTTCCTCCTTGATCTAAACCATAACCATTTTATTTAATTTTTATCTTTAGTATTTTTAAGCCACTGCCATTTTCCTGAACATAACCATCTGTTAATGCCTGAACATAACCAGGACAGACATTTTACAATCACTGCTTCATTGAATGTAATTATGAATTTATCATATCATTATCTCTCTTTACTCACCCTGTGGTTATGTTTAGGCACAGTACATTTGCTTTCTGGTTTTGGTTTGCGTAAAAATTATATATATATGTTAAAAAAACATGTTATTGCATTTTTTTTTACCCAAAGCACTGCTGATTTTATGCCAGCCTTAACCAAGCGCCTAAACATAACCACTCTCTGTTCTTTTACATATTTTTAAAGACCTCAAACTGAATGTCATAACAAGAATGTATATACAGCGTTTATTTCCGATGTTATTCTTCGACAAAGTGGATTTATTTCCAGGAAACGTAGCATTTTGTCGACATTTTGTTTTGTGAGACTGGGTTGTGTTTAGGAAAACTTACTGTAGACTGAGGATTTCTGTTGTTGTCATTAATAATGATAATAATAATAATAATTAATAATAATAATAATAATGAGAAGAAGACGAGTGGGAGGAGGCATTACTTTTTATAGAATGTGTATTTATAGTTTTGTCTAATTCTAAAGAATAATTGATGATAATAAAAAGCTGAAATGTGGCAGTATTACCGGCTCTGAGCTCACTGACGAACAGGAGGCCGCGCTATGGGCACAGCAGGGCTTTTATTCTGAAAAACATATGATTTTTTTTCTTTCTGTGCAAAATGGAAGCTGGAAGTCTAAGGCTCCGTCCACACAACGCTTTTACCGTTAAACAAAACCAGGACCAGAGCAAAGCAGAGCCCACAGACGTCTCTGTAAAGCGTCCACACTAATGTTCTTTTATAAACCAGGACCGGGACAAAACACAAGGCTCTGTCCACACTAAAGCTTTTCTTTTCATTATTTTAGTTTCTGATGTAGTGTTGACGGTTCCTTCTCTCTGAAAACATCACATTATTACTGACAACGTATTGTTTATAACAGACCATGAGTTTTATGTTTTTCCCATGTTTTTTGTTCCCAGACTCACATAAACCAAACCTGATGTGGTGAAAATTCTGTTTTAAAGCCACAAACCCAGTTCTCGAACCCTCACCAAAGACTCTGCTCTGAGTCTGCACAAGGCCCTGAGTCTGGTCCTGATCCTAGACCGAGATTTTGTATTTACCCAGATTTCTGAATGAAAAAAACATAACCATCCAGTTTTGTCTTGGTCTGATCTTCAAAAATCTTCTTAGGTTCCTTGTTTTTTCTTTTGGCCCTGGTTGTCCCTGTTCCTCTTCAGAATAAATGTCCTTTTATCCAGAATTTGTTATGGATTTTGGAAGCTTGTGGACCTGGTCTTGGTCTTGTCCTGGTCTTGATTTGAAGCGTTTTTGACTGAAATTAGTGCCCAAAAAAATGGACCAAACTTGAATTTTACTGTCACTGCCCATGTACCAGGCTCTGCATTTAAACTTTTCATTGCAAATTCTTCTTTTTTTTTACCTGTATCAAATATGTGAAGCTTTTAATTTATCGG
Source organism: Bostrychus sinensis (assembly GCA_020698575.1). Classification (NCBI taxonomy): domain Eukaryota; kingdom Metazoa; phylum Chordata; class Actinopteri; order Gobiiformes; family Eleotridae; genus Bostrychus; species Bostrychus sinensis. The sequence goes on from CM036258.1 coordinate 1,187,514, forward strand.
ATTTAAACTCAGCTCATTATTAGGCGTCATATTTTGCCGGTTTTTGTGTTTTTGTTTACTTTCCTCGCTGTGAGTCCAAACGTTGTGACCCCAAAGCGTGGCCTCCTCCAACCTTAGCTCTTTTTCATGTTCTTTTTGTAATTTTTTTTGGTTTTGTTGAAGCCCTGTGTGCAGCAGAGAGGGAACCAAAAACACTGCACTGAAAGAAAAAACAAAAAAACAAAAAACAAAAACTCCATTTCCCATGATACATCAGGCCAATGGGATTATTATATCAATGTGGCTGTAATGTTGGATTTTCAGCATAAAAGCATGAAAAGAAAAGTTTTGGCATTAACTGTTTAGATCTTTAGTCCTTTTGTAATAATACTGGAGGTTTTTCAAAATAAAAGCCTGTGAATAGATTAGTGTTTAAAAAATGAAGGATATCAGTATTATATGATTTGATATGTGTCCTAATTTATATTATTACTTTTTTTTTTATAAATAAAGTTCTTTTTTATTTAAAATGAATGAAACGTGACTGAGCTGATCATTTTACTCAAGGATGAAAATCTGAATAAAAAAGGCCACGAGTTACTGAGAATGTGAGTAACACCTCAGAGAAGATGATGCAAGATTTAAATGAGCGTTTCTAAATAAAAACTAAACCAGAACTAAACCAGAACTAAACCAGAACTAAACCAGAACTAAAGGAGAACCAAACCGTCACATTAACTAGAACTAAACCAGGAAAAAGAATAAAGCTGGCTCTAAATAAACCACCAGAAGAACATGCGTACCACTGCTGGGACCCATACCACAGTTTGAGAACCACTGACATGGAGTAGGATGTCGCCAGAATATAATTTGTATTTTTAAAACTGCTTTTAAAATAAGTTTCTATTTGAAAACACGAGGCCCAGTTTAAAACCAATAAAGAAATCTGCCCAGTGTTTAAAGAAATGAACAAAACACAGAACCTCTGGGAGACCTCTGCCAAGGCACTGGCCCTATCCTGCAATGGGAACGATATGGAGCCCAGGCCTGAGCTCAAACGCAAAGATCTTTAGTTCAGGGGTAAATGCTCTAAAGCCCTTATACCTTTCTGAAACGGTGTGTGACTCCTCTGCACGAGGGTTTCAGGTTTTATATTAAAATAATGCATCTGTGGGAGCTGCTACTTTGATTAGGAGTCTGTCACCCCCTGCTGGCAATGGTGGGGACTGGACAGAGCATAAAATGGCTCTTTAGCACGGCTGTTAGCGACAGGAGGCTAACAGACAGATTTCTGAGCTGATACTTGGTAGTGACGGAGGTTTAAGGCTGAAATGATCAGAACGAGTCCGGTGACGGTGTCTGGGCTTTAGAAACGCTCAGGAGGAGCACTTCCTGGTTTCAGAGCGTTTTCAGCTCTGGAGGAGGGCAGCGCCACAGCGTACAGGGACAGGGTTACAGAGAGGAAGAGGAGGAGCTGTAATTGTTTTTTTCCTGGGCCATCACTGACAATTTCAGAACAAAAATAAAAACACAAACTTCAGTGTTCATTAAAGCTCTCTTAGTTAGCAGCATTTTCACACTTCACTAAAAATTTCTCACAGTTTAGCAGTGAATGCTTTTGTATAGATTTGGAAACTCGTGGCTTAGAATATTGTCATTTTTTGCAGGCACTGAGCCACTTTTTGCATATTGTACTTGTGCTTGTTTCCAACTGAATCTTAACCTCAACAGAGTCCCTCAGAATAAACCAGAACTTTATTTTTACACAGTTTTCTTCTCTCCACGACCTGCTGAGAACATTCCCACGACACACTTTTGGGCCCACACCCACCACTTTTTTACAACAATAATAATAATAATAATAATAATAATAATAATAATAATAATAATAATAATAATAATAATACAATAATATTCCAGACAAAGCAATTTTATTTTTCACAGCAAACGTCATCCACACTCTGCATTGTTTCAGACAAAAGAAAGACAAATTGTATAATTTATAGATTAGGTTTATTTTTAAAAATGTGAGAACTGTGACCCGACTTCCTGGCCCACGTTTAGGCCCTGACCCTCTGCTTGGGAACCACTGCGTTGGCCAATAATCTGTGTGTTTTTGATTCAGATTAATGAAGTTATTATTATTATTTCAGTCGTTCTGAAAAAACAATCATTCTGCTTCTGTTTATTCCTGTTAGGATTTGCTGTAGTCCAGGGCTGTCCAAACTACGGCCCCGGGGCCAAATACGGCCCACAGACCTTTTTTTTCTTCTTTTTTTAATTTTTTTTATTGTCCCTTGGGTTTGGAGAGTATTTTTTCTGCAGGGTGAAACGCTTCATGCCTGCTCCGTGTGAGTCTCTGAGCTGTTTCTTTGTGGTGCATTTTCAAGAATCAGTCGTTTAGTTTATTTTAAAAATTCAGCCGTGCTCTGTGCCGCTCCCAAGCCCAGATAAATGTGTGTTTGCAGAGTAAAACCTATGCCACAGCGTCCATTTCACTGAGGGACAGGGAGCAGCCGAACGGAACTCGTCCCCTCTGAGCGTGTGGCCCCTGCTGCAGTCTGACCCAGCGACTATGGGCCTGAGGCGGGGCCCAAGCCTGGACAATGGCTGACAAACAACATTACTCACAGTGTTTTAGCCGAAAGGCGGCGAGAGTCTGCGCCCGTCCCGTTGCTGTCGGATGTGTTCGTGTCCCGGGGCAGATCCTTCCACTTGACCTCACGCCGTCGTTTTCTGACCGGAGCTAAAACGTCGGCTGTTAAAATGATAAATGTGCTCATAACAAGTTCACCGGGATTTTCCAAACGACTGCACCGCGAGGGGGGAGGAAAATAAAACAGGCTTTTGGTTCGGGACAAAGGCAGAGTCTGAGCGAGGGAGGTTTCAAAGGGATTCCTCCACACAGGCCCAGAAGTCGAGGAAAAACCCACCACCACTACTACTACTGCTACTACTACTACTACTACTACTACTACTACTACTACTACTACTACTACTACTACTACTACTACTACTACTACTGCTACTACTGCTACAATGAACTAAAAGGATGTACTTAACTTGGTACATTTAAATCTAATATTAAAGGGAAATACAGAGCGTTATGTGAAGTTTCTTTAATGATGCGCTCAGTCATCGTTAGATTCAGGGCTGGACGTGAACTTTTTTGCTCACTGCCCGCTGCGTCCAGAACTTACTCGCCAAGTGTTGTTTTCACTCGCCAAGATTTAATTAGTTAAAATGTGTTTGTATTTATTTTTTAGCGCACAATAGGCTTAAGGAAATGTAGAATTTGGTTTCATGCACAGAGGGGGATTTATCAAATATTCAGAAAATGGGTTTGGAAATAATAAACTGTATCTTTTCCCATGTTGTCATCTGAATGCAGGTTGGTTTTTAATCTATATTTTTCTCTGATCATGATGGATTACTCTAAATTAGAAACAGAACAGGAACTGAAGAGCTCTAAAGTTAAAAAACCAAAAAATGTAAGCGGACAAAGGCAGCACAAACAGTAAATGTAATGCTACAGTAATAATAGCACAACATCTTTTCTTTGCCATTTGAATGTAAATAATTGTCTTTCTTCTTTGTGTTTTGTCTTTTTTCCATCCTTGTTGTTTTGTCCTGGATCATAGCCAGGTTTACTTTGGGCAATTTCTATTTAAATATTTATTGGGTTTGGCACAGAAACTCTCAGCTTCAGCCTAAAACCTTCAGTCTCTGTCTCAGATCAAATGGAAGCTTTGTATTGTTTCTTGTTTACTTTTAACAACCAAATAAAACTTAAACTTAACTACTTCTGTTACTACTTCTGTTACTACTACTGTTACTACTTCTGTTACTACTACTACTGCTGAAACCTGGCGTGTGCCCAGGGCTCTGTGAGTGTGCTAATAATGGAGCAGAGGTGTTAAAAAATGAGCAACAAATCGTGTCATTTGTTTCAGTAAATGCACAGAAGATATTTTTACACGCTTTAGACAAAATATCCTGTAATACTGCTTTATTTAAAAGTGCTATGATAAAATATATATTTTGTATATTCCATAAAAATGTCCCACATGTCCCAGATGTGAGGTAAACGTTTAAATCTAACATTATTCACAGTTATTCACAATTATTTTACATAACGCCAAGTTGTTTTTGTTTACATTTTTTATTTTGGTTCTAAAACTGCGTCACTGATCGTCCAATCAGAAAAGAGACCATTGTTTTGATTTAGCCTGCAGTACCGTTTATAACCAGTAGAGCTTTACGTCATTAATTTTCTTTAAAAATCAAGGCGCTCCCATTGAAACCACAGTGGATCCGAGGCTAAACGAACGTAACAGTGTCCCAGAATAAGCGCAAGCGGACTTTTAATTTACGCACAAAGCAGACGCGCGTGACAGGAGCAGCGTGTGTGAGCGTGAAGTGTTCACCCTGTCATAACCTGCCCCGCCTCAGGCCCACAGTAAAACAAAACAAAAACCGACTCAGTAAAGAATGAAAGTCCCACAGAGACAGAGTCAGAGCTGTGAAGTGAAGGGGCCCCAGTTCCACGCCGCGGGAAGGTCGTAGGCTCGATTCTTTGGTTTTTCCCGTGATCAGTGCGCATGCCCAAAGACACGCGCTCAGTGAAGCGATAAAAATAAAAAAAATGTGAATGAACGACATTCACAAACAGAAAATGGCGAGAGAGAAAAGAGAAAAAACAAAACGGGTTTTGTGAAGAAACAAAAGGTCACAGAGAAACCCGGGCCTGTTCTGAAACACAGACTGTAAAATAAAATGCATGTAATGTAATGTAATGTAATGTAATGTAATGTAAAAGTGTACTGAGGAAATGTGAGGCCGCTCATATTTATCCTGATTATAATTCCTTTCATTATGCGCGCAGGTTAATTATGGCCAAGAAAAGTGTTCAGAAAACGCGTTAAACCTCACATTTGAACCATGGCTGTGCTGAGATCATGGAATATTTCATTACAAAGGTTTGTGGATCAAAACATACAAACCGTTTCCTTGTGCGCCTTTATTAAAAATGACAGCAACAATAAGGAGCGGCTTATGAAGTGTGTGCGCAGCTTCCATTACCGATTACAAGAGATGCACACTCCAGATTAGATTAGAC
>CM036258.1:1197611-1212611 GCA_020698575.1 Bostrychus sinensis
TCACTCACTCACTCACTCACTCACTCACACACTCACTCACTCACTCACACACTCACTCACTCACTCACTCACTCACACACTCACTCACTCACTCACTCACTCACTCACTCACTCACTCACTCACTCACACACTCACTCACTCACTCACACTCACTCACTCACTCACTCACTCACACACTCACTCACTCACTCACTCACTCACTCACTCACTCACTCACTCACTCACTCACTCACTCACACACTCACTCACTCACTCACTCACTCACACACTCACTCACTCACTCACTCACTCACTCACTCACTCACTCACTCACTCACTCACTCACTCACTCACTCACTCACTCACACACTCACTCACTCACACACTCACTCACTCACACACTCACTCACTCACTCACTCACTCACTCACACACTCACTCACTCACTCACTCACTCACACACTCACTCACTCACTCACTCACTCACTCACTCACTCACTCACTCACACACTCACACACTCACTCACTCACTCACTCACACACTCACACACTCACTCACACACTCACTCACTCACTCACCACTCACTCACTCACTCACTCACTCACTCACTCACTCACTCACTCACACACTCACTCACTCACACACTCACTCACTCACTCACTCACTCACACACTCACTCACTCACTCACTCACACACTCACTCACACACTCACTCACTCACACACTCACTCACTCACTCACTCACACACTCACTCACTCACACACTCACTCACTCACACACTCACTCACACACTCACTCACTCACACACTCACTCACTCACTCACTCACTCACACACTCACTCACTCACTCACTCAGCGCAGTTCAACAAAGTCAACTCTTTTTCTTTCTTCCAAAGTAAAATCCAGTAAATGTTTTATTTTGAAACTGAACTGCTTTGTGTTGGTTCCCTCTCGGTCTCTGTTCCCACTGTGTTCAGACCAAAGACCCTTGGTTTAGTTTCAGTCAGTACTCGTGCACTGCTCCAGGGCCGTGCACGTGAGCGTGTGTGTGCACGGTGGAGGTAAGCTGCCTTTTTAAAAAATGTGTCTCTCTTCATAAACTTCAGCAGTGTTTCCCTGCAGCTGCTGTCAGGAGTTCTGCCTGGGCTTAAAGTCGTCTTTATTCCTTTTTTATTTCCTTTAATTAATTCAGAATTTTAAAACTGCAATTTTAATTTCTTCACATAACTTCTCTTAAAGGCACAGTGCATAATATTTTGACACTTTAACGTTGATAGATCGAACTATTTTGCATCCCATCAAAAGAAAAACTACAAAAATGGCAGAACAGAGTCCTCCTTGCTGCAGGAAACAGGAAACAGGAAGTGGATGAACTGAGACTCGCGGTAAAGTCCGACTGGAACCAGACTTCAGCCAGTTCTGGACTTTCAGGTCAGAAAAAGATTCAGACTTTAAACAGAAGAATGTTCAGAACTAATGCCTTACTCCTCACTGTCCTGGGTCAGACCTGGTTTAGTCCTGGTTTAGTCCTGGTTTAGTCCAGGTTTAGTCCTGGTTTAGTCCTGGTTTAGACCAGGTTTAGTCCTGGTTTAGTCCTGGTTTAGTCCTGGTTTAGTCCAGGTTTAGTCCTGGGTCAGACCTGGTTTAGACCTGGTTTAGACCTGGTTTAGTCCAGGTTTAGTCCTGGTTTAGTCCAGGTTTAGTCCTGGTTTAGTCCTGGTTTAGACCAGGTTTAGTCCAGGTTTAGTCCTGGTTTAGTTCTGGGTCAGACCTGGTTTAGACCTGGTTTAGACCTGGTTTAGTCCAGGTTTAGTCCAGGTTTAGTCCAGGTTTAGTCCTGGTTTAGTCCTGGGTCAGACGTGGTTTAGTCCTGGTTTAGTCCTGGGTCAGACCTGGTTTAGTCCTGGTTTAGTCCAGGTTTAGACCTGGTTTAGACCTGGTTTAGTCCTGGTTTAGACCTGGTTTAGACCTGGTTTAGACCTGGTTTAGTCTTGGTTTAGACCTGGTTTAGACCTGGTTTAGTCCTGGTTTAGTCTTGGTTTAGACCTGGTTTAGACCTGGTTTAGACCTGGTTTAGACCTGGTTTAGACCTGGTTTAGACCTGGTTTAGTCTTGGTTTAGTCCTGGTTTAGACCTGGTTTAGACCTGGTTTAGTCCTGGTTTAGACCTGGTTTAGACCTGGTTTAGTCCTGGTTTAGACCTGGTTTAGACCTGGTTTAGACCTGGTTTAGTCTTGGTTTAGACCTGGTTTAGACCTGGTTTAGTCCTGGTTTAGACCTGGTTTAGACCTGGTTTAGACCTGGTTTAGTCTTGGTTTAGACCTGGTTTAGACCTGGTTTAGTCTTGGTTTAGACCTGGTTTAGACCTGGTTTAGTCCTGGTTTAGACCTGGTTTAGACCTGGTTTAGTCCTGGTTTAGTCTTGGTTTAGACCTGGTTTAGACCTGGTTTAGACCTGGTTTAGACCTGGTTTAGACCTGGTTTAGTCTTGGTTTAGTCTTGGTTTAGACCTGGTTTAGACCTGGTTTAGTCCTGGTTTAGACCTGGTTTAGACCTGGTTTAGACCTGGTTTAGTCCTGGTTTAGTCTTGGTTTAGACCTGGTTTAGACCTGGTTTAGACCTGGTTTAGTCTTGGTTTAGTCTTGGTTTAGACCTGGTTTAGACCTGGTTTAGTCTTGGTTTAGACCTGGTTTAGACCTGGTTTAGTCCTGGTTTAGACCTGGTTTAGACCTGGTTTAGTCCTGGTTTAGTCTTGGTTTAGACCTGGTTTAGACCTGGTTTAGACCTGGTTTAGACCTGGTTTAGACCTGGTTTAGACCTGGTTTAGTCTTGGTTTAGTCTTGGTTTAGACCTGGTTTAGACCTGGTTTAGTCCTGGTTTAGACCTGGTTTAGACCTGGTTTAGACCTGGTTTAGTCCTGGTTTAGACCTGGTTTAGACCTGGTTTAGACCTGGTTTAGTCTTGGTTTAGACCTGGTTTAGACCTGGTTTAGACCTGGTTTAGTCTTGGTTTAGACCTGGTTTAGTCTTGGTTTAGACCTGGTTTAGACCTGGTTTAGTCCTGGTTTAGACCTGGTTTAGTCTTGGTTTAGACCTGGTTTAGTCTTGGTTTAGACCTGGTTTAGACCTGGTTTAGTCTTGGTTTAGACCTGGTTTAGTCTTGGTTTAGACCTGGTTTAGTCTTGGTTTAGACCTGGTTTAGTCCTGGTTTAGTCCTGGTTTAGACCTGGTTTAGTCCTGGTTTAGTCCTGGTTTAGACCTGGTTTAGTCCTGGTTTAGACCTGGTTTAGACCTGGTTTAGACCTGGTTTAGTCCTGGTTTAGACCTGGTTTAGTCCTGGTTTAGTCCTGGTTTAGACCTGGTTTAGTCTTGGTTTAGTCCTGGTTTAGACCTGATTTAGTCCTGGTTTAGTCCTGGTTTAGTCCTGGTTTAGTCTTGGTTTAGTCCTGGTTTAGACCTGGTTTAGACCTGGTTTAGTCCTGGTTTAGACCTGGTTTAGACCTGGTTTAGTCCTGGTTTAGACCTGGTTTAGACCTGGTTTAGACCTGGTTTAGTCTTGGTTTAGACCTGGTTTAGACCTGGTTTAGTCCTGGTTTAGTCTTGGTTTAGACCTGGTTTAGACCTGGTTTAGACCTGGTTTAGACCTGGTTTAGACCTGGTTTAGACCTGGTTTAGTCTTGGTTTAGTCCTGGTTTAGACCTGGTTTAGACCTGGTTTAGTCCTGGTTTAGACCTGGTTTAGACCTGGTTTAGTCCTGGTTTAGACCTGGTTTAGACCTGGTTTAGACCTGGTTTAGTCTTGGTTTAGACCTGGTTTAGACCTGGTTTAGTCCTGGTTTAGACCTGGTTTAGACCTGGTTTAGACCTGGTTTAGTCTTGGTTTAGACCTGGTTTAGACCTGGTTTAGTCTTGGTTTAGACCTGGTTTAGACCTGGTTTAGTCCTGGTTTAGACCTGGTTTAGACCTGGTTTAGTCCTGGTTTAGTCTTGGTTTAGACCTGGTTTAGACCTGGTTTAGACCTGGTTTAGACCTGGTTTAGACCTGGTTTAGTCTTGGTTTAGTCTTGGTTTAGACCTGGTTTAGACCTGGTTTAGTCCTGGTTTAGACCTGGTTTAGACCTGGTTTAGACCTGGTTTAGTCCTGGTTTAGTCTTGGTTTAGACCTGGTTTAGACCTGGTTTAGACCTGGTTTAGTCTTGGTTTAGTCTTGGTTTAGACCTGGTTTAGACCTGGTTTAGTCTTGGTTTAGACCTGGTTTAGACCTGGTTTAGTCCTGGTTTAGACCTGGTTTAGACCTGGTTTAGTCCTGGTTTAGTCTTGGTTTAGACCTGGTTTAGACCTGGTTTAGACCTGGTTTAGACCTGGTTTAGACCTGGTTTAGACCTGGTTTAGTCTTGGTTTAGTCTTGGTTTAGACCTGGTTTAGACCTGGTTTAGTCCTGGTTTAGACCTGGTTTAGACCTGGTTTAGACCTGGTTTAGTCCTGGTTTAGACCTGGTTTAGACCTGGTTTAGACCTGGTTTAGTCTTGGTTTAGACCTGGTTTAGACCTGGTTTAGACCTGGTTTAGTCTTGGTTTAGACCTGGTTTAGTCTTGGTTTAGACCTGGTTTAGACCTGGTTTAGTCCTGGTTTAGACCTGGTTTAGTCTTGGTTTAGACCTGGTTTAGTCTTGGTTTAGACCTGGTTTAGACCTGGTTTAGTCTTGGTTTAGACCTGGTTTAGTCTTGGTTTAGACCTGGTTTAGTCTTGGTTTAGACCTGGTTTAGTCCTGGTTTAGACCTGGTTTAGACCTGGTTTAGTCTTGGTTTAGACCTGGTTTAGACCTGGTTTAGACCTGGTTTAGTCTTGGTTTAGACCTGGTTTAGTCTTGGTTTAGACCTGGTTTAGACCTGGTTTAGTCCTGGTTTAGACCTGGTTTAGTCTTGGTTTAGACCTGGTTTAGTCTTGGTTTAGACCTGGTTTAGACCTGGTTTAGTCTTGGTTTAGACCTGGTTTAGTCTTGGTTTAGACCTGGTTTAGTCTTGGTTTAGACCTGGTTTAGTCCTGGTTTAGACCTGGTTTAGACCTGGTTTAGTCCTGTGTCTTTTATTGATTATTATTGTGTTTTATGATTGTAGAAGATGAAAACCAGGGATCGTTTAAGAACTGGAATAAAAAACTCTGAAGATACCCAGCCCTGTGGTGAAGTGCAGCGTACACAGAGCATTACTCTGAGGAAATATCTGGCCCTGGTTCACCTGCAGACGTCAGAGCAGCTCATCTGAAAAAATGGACAGAAAATAAAAACATCTGCTGGCCCAGGGGCTGCATCTTCTTTGGGAAAGTCCTGCTGTTAAAATATTTAGGTTCCTTACTGAACATCACACTGCAGGAACAAACAATCACCTGTGGACTTCAGAAAAACCCGACTGAAGTGGAAGCAGCAGAAACTGTTTCTCTAAAGACGAATGAACACTGGAATATCCTGATTTATTAAATATGGAGGGAGCTTCAAATCTGTTAAAAGATAAATACTGGGACTTTTTTGATTAAAGACTTGCTTCGCTTTTGTATTTAAAGAAAATAAAAAGCTTCTCATCTCCTGAAAGACTGTGACTTTACTCAGAAAGCTGCCTAAAGCTGAACCACTGGAGCTCTGACCAATGGTGGGCAGGTTTTAGATTTGGCAACAGAAACAAATGCTTCTGGAGAAACTTGTACAACACAGCGAGTTCGTACTCCTCCTCTCATCTGCTCCGCTTTGTGGCTCAATCGCTCACTTTTCAAAGGTCGTTGGGAGAGTTTTGTGTGCGTTTGTCGCTGTAGAAACGGAGGATTTTTGTGGAACATTGCGCTGGTGAAGTGTCCGTGTCCTCGCCGGACCTCTGTCTCACAAATCCACACCCGTTTGAGGGAAAATAAGGAGCTTTTAACGAAACAAAACTGAACAACAGTAAAAAGCTGAGAGCAAAATAAAGCAGAGAGTTTAACAGACAAACAGAGCTGAGGACAAAGAGAGAGGAGCCGGAGGAAACGCTGAGTGCTGTGAGTGAAGCCGGAGATGATCTGAGGCTGTTTCAGAAAGAAGCAATTTAATCCATTTTACAGACTCACTCTGTCTCAAATGTTGGCTCAAATGGAGTCTGTTTTTATTCGACAAAGCCTCAAGACGTCAACCTAAGTGTCTGTACTTTCTACTTACAGCCTGTATTTTTTCAACAGAAACTACCACAAAAATCTGTGACTTTCTCCTCAGAAGCAGCAGAGTCCTGACCTGTCCCAGCCGTTTCTCTGCAGATCTGGGTTTAGGTCTTTCCTTCGTCTCCTGTTGGTTCTGCTGAAGTCCTCGTTGTTTTTGGGTTTTTTGTCTTAACAACAGTAAAGTCCCTCTGACGTCCTCCACATTCAAACAAACCACTTTTTCTTTGTACAACTGTCTTCTGCTGCTGTCCCCGCTCACAGAGGACAGAGCTGCTCAGAGACACAGGACTCTGGAGTTTTATGGAGAAACCTGCAGGAATCCTCCATGTTTGTTTTGATCACAGGTCAGAGTATGCCCCGCCCTTTTGTTTCTGTGATTGGTTACTTCGCCTGTGATTGTTCCACAGAAATGAGCAGAGACTTCTGTAGAGAGCAGGACCAGAGTCAGTGCATCGCGGTGCGTTTGGGTGCTGCTGGTGAACCTGGACGTTTCCAGTTTAACCTCTTAAACCTGAACAGAGCCCGACGAGGCTCCGCCCCCTTGCGTCCGCTTGTTGGGACCATAGCGGGGAGATCCAGCGGCTGACACACACATATGTGACATCCTCGTGTTCAGACAGTTCATGGCAACAAAACTATCTACTTCAATTTCTATTCAACAGTTGGATTCTGCCTGGATTTTTTAAAAATAAAACATGTATATCTTTCCATTACTTTGTTTATTTGGAGTAGACCAAGATATGTGAAATGTTCAATTTATGTTGTTATTTGCTTCACTACAGGAAGGAAAAAGGCTTTTTTGGAGGCAAATATGTGTATTTTTTTCAGGGGGAAATTAGAATAATCCATTTCAACCTCAATTTATGGTCAAACAATATAATTTATTAATATTATTTCTCTTCCACAGTAATCCCCAAAGTCCGCCAATTAATTTGCTACCAAGGTTAGCTATGTACACCTGGTAAATGCTAAGTAAAACCTTAATAAATGTAGATATAGAATTTTCGGGAAAAAGGCCTCAGAGCCTCAGGTTAATAAAGCAGAAGGTCAGAGATGAGTCCTCAGTGTTAAACCTGGCCCCTCTGCTTCAGTCCAGAGCGATGCTTACTCTGCTTCCCCTCCTTAAACATGGAGTTGAACAGGAGTCAGTAAATATAACACTCACAGCCTTTTGGTGCTGATACTAAAACATATCCTCGCCCTGTGACCTTTGTGTTGGTTCAGGTTTAAGGCTGGTGCCATTCACTCCCAATGTGAACAGTGGTTTTATGGAGTTTTGGTCCAATAAAAAACATTTTTCACAAAAGAAAAACCATGTACCTCCTTCCTCCTGCGCCTGAACGTAACGAACGTGCGGCGCTGAGGAACTGAGTCTGAGGGAGTCCCAGCGTCTCTGATGAACCGGAGCTGACTCCACTTGACTCTGGGTTTATCTAACTCTGAGTTGATTTGACTCCGGGTTTATCTGAGCTCGATCTCTCTCTGGAACACGAGGAACAGAGGCGGAGACGAGGACGGAGAGGGACGACGGCAGGAGACACGTGCGAGGGTCTGTGAGGACGAAGAGCCAAGACTGAACTGAAACAGGAGCAGATAAATGCAGAGGACTAAACCAGGACTAAACCAGGTCTAAACCAGGTCTAAACCAGGACTAAACCAGGACTAAACCAGGTCTAAACCAGGTCTAAACCAGGTCTAAACCAGGACTAAACCAGGACTAAACCAGGTCTAAACCAGGACTTCAATCTGTAGAACATAAACTATAAGGTGCACGAAATCAGGAGAAGTCAGCTCAACACCAGGACCAAACTCAGGACTAAACCTGGGCTTAACAAAGACCTAATACTTAAAGAAAAAGAACTAATACTGAATCAAAACCAGGACTAAACCAGGTCAGACTGAGCCTAAGCTGGGACCAGACCAGGACCAGACCAGGACCAGGCCAGGACCAGACCAGGATCCAGCTCCCCTCTGAACCTGAATGAGTGTAATTTGTCCGAACTGCGTGGGTCCATTCTGTGCGGTGTGTGGTGAGTCGGTTTTGTTGAAGCGGTGAAACCAGATCTTCTGCAGGATCCAGGACGGCTCTGCACAAAGACACAAAGACTAAGTGCTCTGCTCCAGACCTGGACCTCTGCTTTTCTCTCAGAGACATCTGATCCCAGAGAGGCTCTAAAGGAACTCTCACAGAAGTATTCCAGAAATGCACCTCGTGTTCAAACCTTTACTCTGTGGACAACGGTTATTTATTTATTTTATTTCAGCCCATGTGACAATTTTACAGTTAAATGTTCCAATATTTACTTCTTTTTTACTGCAAAAGAAACAAAATGCTGAGGACACACACTACAGGTTCGACGTATAAACAAGTCAATACCAAACTAGGCCCAATATGCAAATAAAATAAATGTAAACAATAAGAACCAGAAAAAGGATCCGAGGCACTCTGACATAATAAAAGTCCTTTATTAAATGCGGGACGTTCCGCGAAGCACACAGGTCTTCATCAGGGCAAAGTGCAATCAATAACAGCTGGACTAAATAATGAGTGAAGATCACATGGTTAGTCACATGACACCAGGACCACACGTTGTTAAGATGCAACAAAAACAACAACAAGTTGTGAATTGAAATATTCCAAAACAAAGTTATGGAGTAACCACATGCAAAGGTTACTGTAAGTTACTGCACATAAACAAAGTCCAGGAAACAACCCCAGGACACAGCGAGGCCACCACCAAAACAGATCCAGAAGATAAAATCCACTGCAGAAGATGCATTCTCAAAAGGGGACACAATCTACAAGGAATATACAACGCACGGAAGAGCAGGGCTATAATCAGTCAATCTAAAAAAGAATAACTATAAAAATACAGAAAAGTCCATGTCTTCATTGAGGCCTGGGAAGTGTGAAGCCCGCAGAGCCTCTGTCCCAGAGGTTTCTCTGTGTGCGAGAGTTCTGAGTCTCCTCCCCTGATATTTTTGGAAATAACCTCCACCACCATTACTTTTAGTTGACTGACACTGCAATGGGAAGAGGTTTTGAAATGTTGAGCAATGGGGTAGTTAGGATTTTGAGTTCTGATCGCATATATAAAATAAATAAATAAAAATAAATAATGTGTGGGGCGACTCTGAGGAGACAGAGAACGATTTAAGAAGGTAACAAAGACAAACCTGTGCAGGTGTCTGAGGACATCAGAGACATCTCACCTGTCTCCTGTGTCTGTGGATGTCTCTCTTTGTTCTTTTGTGTCTCTCACTGAAGTGTTTTTCTCTCTCCGAGCTGTTAGTTGCTGAAGTTATTAATTATTTTATGAGTTATTAGTTAAACGTTCTCAGTCGGAGTTTGCTCTGCTCCAGCTGCAGGTGAGAGAGCGTTTCCTCGCAGTGTCACAGAGAAACTCCATTTACACCACACACACACACTTTTCCCACATTAACACGCACACACTCACCTGCAGCGTGCACGAGGCTCACACTCACCTGACGAGCGTGCACGGGTCGCGGCGTCTGGTGTTAATTAATTGAAAATGAGCAGACTAATTACAGAAGGTGGCCCGGTCTCACTGCTCCGCTGTGTGTCAGAGTTTACTGTGTTTTACTGAGACTCTGCTCCGTTACGACTGTCAGCTCCGTCAGAGCCAGGAGTCTGGGCTCGTTAATTAGAAAATGGGAATAGCAATATCAGCTGCATAAATACTGGCATAAAGTGGCATTAAACCAGCTTAGTTTCTCCATAAAAGCCCAGAATCCTGTGTCTCTGAGCAGCTCTGTCCTTCTCTGTGAGCGGGGACAGCAGCAGAAGCCAGTTGTGAAAGAAAAAGTGGGTTTGTTTGAATGTGGTGGACGTCAGAGGGACTTTACTGTTGTTAAAATGGAAACAGGACCAAGACAAAAATCAAAAAAACAACGAGGACTTCAGCAGAACCAACAGGAGACGAAGCAAAGACCTGGAACAGACTTTAAAACAGCTCTGTCAAAGTTTATTTATACAGCACATTAAAAGCAGACACTGCCCCAGAGCTGTACAGTGTTAATAAAATAAAACATCATTAAAAAACACAACAATAGCTACAAATAAAACAACAGAATATAGCTAAAACAATAAAAACAATGAGCAAATAAAAAACAATAAAACAATGTTAAAAATATTCAGCAGTGAGAAATGTCCAGCTCAGTTTGTGTTGAAAGCAGTGCAGTGTGTTTTTAGCAGTGATTTGAAACTTTCAGTGGCTTAGAACCGAAGCACATCTCATACGAACCAGAACCATCTGGGACTGTGAGGACCTCAGGGACAGGTCTCTGCTGGGACTGTGAGGACCTCAGGGACAGGTCTCTGCTGGGACTGTGAGGACCTCAGGGACAGGTCTCTGCTGGGACTGTGAGGACCTCAGGGACAGGTCTCTGCTGGGACTGTGAGGACCTCGGGGACAGGTCTCTGCTGGGACTGTGAGGACCTCAGGGACAGGTCTCTGCTGGGACTGTGAGGACCTCAGGGACAGGTCTCTGCTGGGACTGTGAGGACCTCAGGGACAGGTCTCTGCTGGGACTGTGAGGACCTCAGGGACAGGTCTCTGCTGGGACTGTGAGGACCTCGGGGACAGGTCTCTGCTGGGACTGTGAGGACCTCAGGGACAGGTCTCTGCTGGTCCCAGAGTCAGGACTAAACTCAGGAGCAGTCTTCCTGACAATGTTCAAGTCCAGACTTAAAACGTTTCTTTTTAGCTGTGCATATGTCGACTGAAAGTGTTTTATCTGCGCTCTTCTCTTTATTTTCATTTTAAATTGATTCTTAATTACAATTTTTAAATTAGATTTTATTGTTTTAATTGTAATTCTTGTCTTTGTACTTTTAAACTTGCCTTTGAATGACTCTGTGTAGGACCTGTGCTGTACAAACAAACTCGCCTCGCCACTAAACGCCGTTAACCAGAGGAGGAGTTGTTCCATTCGCTCGGTGGCCAGCGCTACCTTGGTTAGCGACCAGTGACCGACGATGCTCCGCCCTGAGAGGAACCAGACTGTCCCGCTGGCGAAAAGACCACCAGTTTTGTTTTTTCTGATAACGTTTGGTAAATAAAATCTCTGAGACCTCCACATCAGAGACGGTAAACAAAAGCCACAGCCACCGTTTCCTCCGCTCGTCTTCTCTTTGCTCGTCTTCCGTTATTTCCTGTCAGGTTTGGAGGCTGACTTTGGGCCTGAGGCGGGGCCCAGCCTGGAGCCGTTCACCCTCTCACTCATTCACCTCGGGACGTTCAGAGTGTCCTGTTCCCCCGTCCGTGCGTGTGTTTGGACAAAGGTAGGAGGAGAGAGCAGGAGTCAAACCCACAACCCCCTCCTCACTGAGAGGCAGGAGTCAGGCTAACCACTCTGCCACAGCCACTCTGAGCTAAAGGAAAGCTAGCTCCTGTTCATGTGCAGTTGGACCAGAACAGATTAGAACAGAACTTAATCACGACTCCTGTAGTACTCCTGTAGTACTCCTGTAGTACTCCTGTAGCACTCCTGTAGCACTCCTGTAGTACTACTGTAGTACTCCTGTAGTACTCCTGTAGCACTCCTGTAGTACTCCTGTAGTACTCCTGTAGTACTCCTGTAGTACTCCTGTAGTACTCCTGTAGCACTCCTTTAGCACTCCTGTAGTACTACTGTAGCACTCCTGTAGTACTCCTGTAGTACTCCTGTAGTACTCCTGTAGTACTACTGTAGCACTCCTGTAGTACTCCTGTAGTACTCCTGTAGTACTCCTGTAGCACTCCTGTAGTACTCCTGTAGTACTCCTGTAGCACTCCTGTAGTACTCCTGTAGCACTCCTGTAGTACTACTGTAGCACTCCTGTAGTACTCCTGTAGTACTCCTGTAGTACTCCTGTAGCACTCCTGTAGCACTCCTGTAGTACTCCTGTAGCAATCCTGTAGTACTCCTGTAGTACTCCTGTAGCACTCCTGTAGTACTCCTGTAGTACTCCTGTAGTACTCCTGTAGCACTCCTGTAGCACTCCTGTAGTACTACTGTAGCACTCCTGTAGTACTCCTGTAGTACTCCTGTAGTACTCCTGTAGCACTCCTGTAGTACTCCTGTAGTACTCCTGTAGCACTCCTGTAGTACTCCTGTAGCACTCCTGTAGTACTCCTGTAGCACTCCTGTAGTACTCCTGTAGTACTCCTGTAGCACTCCTGTAGTACTCCTGTAGTACTCCTGTAGTACTACTGTAGCACTCCTGTAGCACTCCTGTAGCACTCCTGTAGTACTACTGTAGTACTCCTGTAGTACTCCTGTAGCACTCCTGTAGTACTCCTGTAGTACTCCTGTAGTACTCCTGTAGCACTCCTGTAGTACTACTGTAGCACTCCTGTAGTACTCCTGTAGTACTCCTGTAGTACTCCTGTAGTACTCCTGTAGCACTCCTGTAGTACTACTGTAGTACTCCTGTAGTACTCCTGTAGCACTCCTGTAGTACTCCTGTAGCACTCCTGTAGTACTACTGTAGCACTCCTGTAGTACTCCTGTAGCACTCCTGTAGTACTACTGTAGCACTCCTGTAGTACTCCTGTAGTACTCCTGTAGTACTCCTGTAGTACTCCTGTAGCACTCCTGTAGCACTCCTGTAGTACTACTGTAGTACTACTGTAGTACTCCTGTAGTACTACTGCAGTACTCCTGTAGTACTCCTGTAGTACTCCTGTAGTACTCCTGTAGTACTCCTGTAGCACTCCTGTAGCACTCCTGCAGTACTCCTGCAGTACTCCTGCAGTACTCCTGTAGTACTCCTGTAGTACTCCTGTAGTACTTGTACTCCCCTCCTGTAGTACTCGTCCCTCCTGTCTTAGGTGCGTGCAGGCGTCGGCGAGTCTCCGGGAGGAAAGCCGATCCTCTCTCGTCCTCGCTCTGATACGGATCTGCAGGAGCTCGGACAAAGCCGGACTTGTTCTCGCCGTTTCCGCTCGGGGTCGGGAACAAATCCCTGTCGCGCTTTGATTCTGGAAAAACCTCATTAGTCCCAAACACACAACACAAGTACACACTGCAGTAACAACACACAACACAAGTACACACTGCAGTAACAACACACAACACAAGTACACACTGCAGTAACAACACAACACAAGTACACACTGCAGTAACAACACACAACACAAGTACACACTGCAGTAACAACACAACACAAGTACACACTGCAGTAACAACACAACACAAGTACACACTGCAGTAACAACACACAACACAAGTACACACTGCAGTAACAACACACAACACAAGTACACACTGCAGTAACAACACAACACAAGTACACACTGCAGTAACAACACACAACACAAGTACACACTGCAGTAACAACACACAACACAAGTACACACTGCAGTAACAACACAACACAAGTACACACTGCAGTAACAACACAACACAAGTACACACTGCAGTAACAACACACAACACAAGTACACACTGCAGTAACAACACACAACACAAGTACACACTGCAGTAACAACACACAACACAAGTACACACTGCAGTAACAACACAACACAAGTACACACTGCAGTAACAACACACAACACAAGTACACACTGCAGTAACAACACACAACACAAGTACACACTGCAGTAACAACACACAACACAAGTACACACTGCAGTAACAACACAACACAAGTACACACTGCAGTAACTAACACAGGACTGTAGTACTCTGCAGTAACTAACACAGGACTGTAGTACTCTGCAGTAACTAACACAGGACTGTAGTACTCTGCAGTAACAGGACGTAGTATTTTCTGCTCCTGAGTACTGCAGAGGAGAACCTGTGGTCAGGACTGAGAGGGAACAGGATTTAAACAGAGATTAATGAGAAACAAATGAGACTGTAGCAGAGTGGTTAGCATCGTCTCCTCACAGCAGAAGGTTGTGGGTTTGATTCCCGGACTGTGTGGAGTTCTCAGGTTGTTCCTCGGTCTCTGGTTTCCCTGCACACTGCGGCCGACTCTGCAGAGACTCACCTCACACACAAAGGTACGCTTTTATTCTGAAAATCCTGGGAAGGGAAGTGAGCGTCTAGAGGAGGAAGCTGCTTCTCTTCATCAGCAGAGCTGTGTCCTGCTCTGTGAACGTTTCACTCGCTTCAGACAAACCTCTGTGTTTCACAGTAATCGCAGTGCAGCGGACACAAAGGCAGTGGAAATCCAGGTCCAGGTCCAGGTCCAGGTCCAGGTCCTGACCAGGATCCTGGCTCAGATCTGGAGCAGAGTCCCTGGGCCTGAGGCCGGGTCCAAGGCAGAGGACAACGTCTTCTTTAACTTTCATTTAAATCTTAGCAAAGCTCCAGCGTTTGCCTGCTCCTCCTGAGATCTTCCTGACTTCATCCTCATGGGACGCACAGGAGACGACCAGGAGGTGACCAGGAGGTGACCAGGAGGTGACCAGGAGACGACCAGGAGGTGACCAGGAGGTGACCAGGAGGTGACCAGGAGACGACCAGGAGGTGACCAGGAGGTGACCAGGAGACGACCAGGAGGTGACCAGGAGGTGACCAGGAGGTGACCAGGAGGTGACCAGGAGACGACCAGGAGGTGACCAGGAGGTGACCAGGAGGTGACCAGGAGGTGACCAGGAGACGACCAGGAGGTGACCAGGAGGTGACCAGGAGGTGACCAGGAGACGACCAGGAGGTGACCAGGAGGTGACCAGGAGACGACCAGGAGGTGACCAGGAGGTGACCAGGAGGTGACCAGGAGACGACCAGGAGGTGACCAGGAGGTGACCAGGAGACGACCAGGAGACGACCAGGAGGTGACCAGGAGACGACCAGGAGACGACCAGGAGACGACCAGGAGGTGACCAG
>CM036258.1:1220111-1247611 GCA_020698575.1 Bostrychus sinensis
CAAGAACCAGGACCCCCCACAGAAACCAGGACCCCCCCACAGGAACCGGGACCCCCCACAGAAACCAGGACCCCCCACAGGAACCAGGACCCCCCACAGGAACCGGGACCCCCCACAGGAACCGGGAGCCCCCACAGGAACCGGGAGCCCCCACAGGAACCGGGAGCCCCCACAGGAACCGGGACTGCCCCACAGGAACCAGGACCCCCCACAGAAACCGGGACCGCCCCACAGGAACCGAGACCGCCCCACAAGAACCAGGACCCCCCACAGAAACCAGGACCCCCCCACAGGAACCGGGACCCCCCACAGAAACCAAGACTGCCCCACAGGAACTGGGACCCCCCACAGGAACCGGGACCCCCCACAGGAACCGGGAGCCCCCACAGGAACCGGGACTGGCCCACAGGAACCAGGACTGCCCCACAAGAACCGGGACTGCCCCACAGGAACCAGGACCCCCCACAGGAACCGGGACTGCCCACAGGAACCGGGACCCCCCACAGGAACCGGGACTGCCCCACAGGAACCGGGACTTCCCCACAAGAACCAGGACTGCCCCACAAGAACCAGGACTGCCCACAGGAACCGGGACCCCCCACAGAAACCGGGACCCCCCACAGGAACCGGGACCCCCCACAGGATCCGGGACTGCCCACAGGAACCGGGACTGCCCCACAGGAACCGGGACCCCCCACAGGATCCGGGACTGCCCCACAGGAACCGGGACCCCCCACAGTTACCAGGACTGCCCCACAAGAACCAGGACTGCCCCACAGGAACCAGGACCACCCCACAGGAACCGAGACCGCCCCACAGGAACCGGGACCGCCCCACAGGAACCGGGACTGCCCCACAGGAACCGGGACTGCCCCACAGGAACCGGGACTGCCCCACAGGAACCAGGACTGCCCCACAGGAACCGGGAACACCCCACAGGAACCGGGACCCCTGCACAGGAACCAGGACCGCCCCACAGGAACCGGGACTGCCCACAGGAACCAGGACTGCCCCACAGGAACCGGGAACACCCCACAGGAACCGGGACCCCCCACAGGAACCAGGACCGCCCCACAGGAACCGGGAACACTCCACAGGAACCGGGACTGCCCCACAGGAACCGAGACTGCCCCACAGGAACCGGAACCCCCACAGGAACCAGGACTGCCCCACAGGAACCGGGAACACCCCACAGGAACCGGGACCCCCCACAGGAACCAGGACTGCCCCACAGGAACCGGGAACACCACACAGGAACCGGAACCCCCACAGGAACCAGGACCGCCCCACAGGAACCGGGACTGCCCCACAGGAACCGGGACTGCCCCACAGGAACCAGGACTGCCCCACAGGAACCGGGAACACCCCACAGGAACCGGGACCCCTGCACAGGAACCAGGACCGCCCCACAGGAACCGGGACTGCCCACAGGAACCAGGACTGCCCCACAGGAACCGGGAACACCCCACAGGAACCGGGACCCCCCACAGGAACCAGGACCGCCCCACAGGAACCGGGAACACTCCACAGGAACCGGGACTGCCCCACAGGAACCGAGACTGCCCCACAGGAACCGGAACCCCCACAGGAACCAGGACTGCCCCACAGGAACCGGGAACACCCCACAGGAACCGGGACCCCCCACAGGAACCAGGACTGCCCCACAGGAACCGGGAACACCCCACAGGAACCGGAACCCCCACAGGAACCAGGACCGCCCCACAGGAACCGGGACCCCCCACAGGAACCAGGACCCCCCACAGGAACCAGGACCGCCCCACAGGAACCGAGACTGCCCCACAGGAACCGGGACCCCCCACAGGAACCGGAACCCCCACAGGAACCAGGACTGCCCACAGGAGCTGGGTCCCGGGGCCGCTCTGACCTCACTTTCTGCATTTACTTTGTTCACTTTTGTGATGGAAGCGGAGTCTGGCGGTGAAGAAGCGGCCTGTGCTGTCAGATAAATGAAGAGTGGATGTTTGGCGGCGGCGAGGACACAGATGGTTCAACTTTAAAAACTTGTCTGAACGAGAATGGAGTGATGTCCGAGGCTCTGTTGGAAGCGGCGCGTCTCATTTGCATCGAGCGTTTTTAGCCAGAACTCTGTGTTTTTCTGGATCTTTTCTTTAAGAGCGTTCTCGTCCAACTCTCGCCCCTCCTCCCTCCTCAGATCCTCCTCAGATCCTGGTTCAGATCCTGGACCTAAATGAAGAATTATGTGGAGACTGTGTTTAGTTTTGTGCAGGAAGAAAAAAAAAAAGTGTGAAGTGTCTGAAGGCAGCTGCAGCACAGGTCTGAGTCTCACAGCTGTGTTTCTCTGACGGCACAAATCTGCACCGGCACCAGGATTTAGGACTGGACTAGCTCCAGAAGACAGGGACTAAACCAGGACTTAACCAGGACTAAACCAGAGCTAAACCAGGTCTAAACCAGGTCTAAACCAAGACTAAACCAGGACTAAACCAGGACTAAACCAGGACTTAACCAGGACTAAACCAGGACTTAACCAGGACTAAACCAGGACTAAACCAGAGCTAAACCAGGTCTAAACCAGGACTAAACCAGAGCTAAACCAGGTCTAAACCAGGACTAAACCAGAGCTAAACCAGGTCTAAACCAGGTCTAAACCAGGACTAAACCAGGGCTAAACCAGGACTTAACCAGGACTAAACCAGGACTAAACCAGAGCTAAACCAGGTCTAAACCAGGACTAAACCAGAGCTAAACCAGGTCTAAACCAGGACTAAACCAGAGCTAAACCAGGTCTAAACCAGGTCTAAACCAGGACTAAACCAGGGCTAAACCAGGTCTTAACCAGAGCTAAACCAGGACTAAACCAGGTCTAAACCAGGTCTAAACCAGGTCTAAACCAGGTCTAAACCAGGACTAAACCAGGTCTAAACCAGGTCTAAACCAGGTCTAAACCAGGTCTAAACCAGGACTAAACCAGGTCTAAACCAGGTCTAAACCAGGAGTAAACCAGGTCTAAACCAGGTCTAAACCAGGTCTAAACCAGGACTAAACCAGGTCTAAACCAGGACTAAACCAGGGCTAAACCAGGTCTTAACCAGAGCTAAACCAGGTCTAAACCAGGTCTAAACCAGGTCTAAACCAGGACTAAACCAGGACTAAACCAGGACTAAACCAGAGCTAAACCAGGTCTAAACCAGGTCTAAACCAGGACTAAACCAGGACTAAACCAGGGCTAAACCAGGTCTTAACCAGAGCTAAACCAGGTCTAAACCAGGAGTAAACCAGGTCTAAACCAGGACTAAACCAGGAGTAAACCAGGTCTAAACCAGGACTAAACCAGGAGTAAACCAGGTCTAAACCAGGTCTAAACCAGGTCTAAACCAGGTCTAAACCAGGTCTAAACCAGGTCTAAACCAGGACTAAACCAGGTCTAAACCAGGACTAAACCAGGGCTAAACCAGGTCTTAACCAGAGCTAAACCAGGTCTAAACCAGGTCTAAACCAGGTCTAAACCAGGACTAAACCAGGACTAAACCAGGACTAAACCAGAGCTAAACCAGGTCTAAACCAGGTCTAAACCAGGACTAAACCAGGTCTAAACCAGGACTAAACCAGGGCTAAACCAGGTCTTAACCAGAGCTAAACCAGGTCTAAACCAGGTCTAAACCAGGTCTAAACCAGGACTAAACCAGGACTAAACCAGGACTAAACCAGAGCTAAACCAGGTCTAAACCAGGTCTAAACCAGGACTAAACCAGGACTAAACCAGGGCTAAACCAGGTCTTAACCAGAGCTAAACCAGGTCTAAACCAGGAGTAAACCAGGTCTAAACCAGGACTAAACCAGGAGTAAACCAGGTCTAAACCAGGTCTAAACCAGGTCTAAACCAGGACTAAACCAGGTCTAAACCAGGACTAAACCAGGGCTAAACCAGGTCTTAACCAGAGCTAAACCAGGTCTAAACCAGGTCTAAACCAGGTCTAAACCAGGTCTAAACCAGGACTAAACCAGGACTAAACCAGGACTAAACCAGAGCTAAACCAGGTCTAAACCAGGTCTAAACCAGGACTAAACCAGGACTAAACCAGGACTAAACCAGGGCTAAACCAGGTCTTAACCAGAGCTAAACCAGGTCTAAACCAGGAGTAAACCAGGTCTAAACCAGGACTAAACCAGGAGTAAACCAGGTCTAAACCAGGTCTAAACCAGGTCTAAACCAGGGCTAAACCAGGAGTAAACCAGGACTAAACCAGGTCTAAACCAGGACTAAACCAGGACTAAACCAGGACTAAACCAGGACTAAACCAGGTCTAAACCAGGGCTAAACCAGGACTAAACCAGGACTAAACCAGGACTAAACCAGGGGCTCGCTCCGTCCTAAACTCTTTCTGTTGGTTTCGACAGAGGACCTGAGTGAACATCTGGATCCTCCCTCGGTCCTGATGTGACAGTGACAGACAGCAGAACGTTCTTAATAAAGCCTCAGAGTCTTTGTTTTGTGTTTTGTGTGCTAATAAACGGAAACGGAGCGATGTTAGCTTTTGTTTTGGATGCTAATGAGGCTCTTTGTTCGCGGGAGCTGCAGCGAACACAAACACAACGGATCTGTGTCAGGCCCCGCCCACTCGACACCGCTCCCCAAAACATCTCCACACAAACCCAACCGGATCTGCTCAGGATCCGGAGACGCGCAGTAAAACAGAGGGAGGAGGGCTTGGAAACGCTACAAAAAGAGTTCGAGCTAAAATTAAAAAAGTAAAAATAAAGTAGAAAAGTAAAACAAGTGAGTAAAGTCAGTGTGGAAGGAGATAAAACGATGACAGGACACAGGAGAGGAGAAGGTTCATGTCTTTAGATGGTTTCTCCTCTCATTTACAGCTGGCAAATGAATTAAAGAGTTTTTATTTGAGATTTAGTTTAAATGATTTCTGTGAGGAAACTGTACAAATGTGTGAGCGGCAGGGACACTTTTAATTTGAATATTGACTGTACCAAGGTCGAAAAACAACAATTTTAAAGAAACCAAAATCAGCAGAGAACCCAGGCCCTGACAATGTTCCTGCTGCTGGACAACGGAGTGGAGTTTTATTTTGTTCCGACAGCGGCTGAAGTGGAACACGCTGCTGCTGTTCCTGTCGCTAACTCTGCTGCTAACGTTTGAGTGACTTCAGAGGTGATGAGAAACTGATTAAGCAGCAGATTTTAAATCAGGTGCGAGGCCTCAGTAACATCACCTCTGTGTTACTGAAGACGGAGAGAGAACAGAAATGTTTTTTTGGGCCATGGGCTCTGATGGCAGCGGGATGAAGGAGTGAGGCAGGGGTGGGAGGGGTCCTCATCCCTTCCTCTGCTCCGGTGACGGTCCGTCCTCCAAAAATAAATATCTCAGATCTAACTCAGTGTTGGACCAACTCAGAAAATACTCGACTAAACTGGATCTGACTCAGGACTAAACCTGGACCTAACTGAGGATAAACCAGGACTAAACCAGGACTAAACCAGGACTAAACCAGGACTAAACCAGGACTAAACCAGGGATAAACTAATGATAAACTAAGGCTAAACCAGGACTTAACTAAAACTAAACCAGGACTTAACCAGTAAGAAACCAGGACTAAACCTGGACTAAACTGAGGATAAACCAGGACTAAACCTGGACTTAACCAGGACTAAACCAGGACTAAACCAGGACTAAACCAGGGATAAACTAATGATAAACTAAGGCTAAACCAGGACTTAACTAAAACTAAACCAGGACTTAACCAGTAAGAAACCAGGACTAAACTAAAACCAAACCAGGACATAACCAGTAAGAAACCAGGACTAAACTAAGGATAAACCTGGACTTAACTGAGGATAAACCAGGACTAAACTAAGGCTAAACCAGGACTAAACCAGGACTAAACTAAAACTAAACCAGGACTTAACCAGTAAGAAACCAGGACTAAACTAAGGATTAACCTGGACTTAACTAAGACTAAACCAGGACTTAACCAGTAAGAAACCAGGACTAAACTAAAACCAAACCAGGACATAACCAGTAAGAAACCAGGACTAAACTAAGGATTAACCTGGACTTAACTAAGACTAAACCAGGACTTAACCAGTAAGAAACCAGGACTAAACTAAAACCAAACCAGGACATAACCAGTAAGAAACCAGGACTAAACTAAAACCAAACCAGGACATAACCAGTAAGAAACCAGGACTAAACTAAGAGATAAGACAGAGATTAATTATGAACATTACATACCAAATAAGAACAAAATGTGGACTAAATCAAGACCTAACGAGGACTAAACCAGGACTAAACCCTGGTGGCGGTGAGTGCATGCGGTGACTCTCAGAGGTAATCTCACCTCTGACCCATGCTCCTGCAGTAGAACCTGTTTGTTTGTTTGTTGTTTGTTTGTTTGTTGTGCGGCGTCTGTCGGTCTGGTGGTGAGTCCTCAGAGATCTGCAGAGACTGTAACAGATTTTCTTTGTTTGTTTCTGTTTTTTGGGGCCGGACCTGAGAGGTTTGGTCGGCCCCTGACTCCGGTCTCAGGGATCTGTGGGGAGTGGAGCATCTGTCACTCTTTACCTCCCTCTGTCTTTGTTTACTCTGGGGCCCCACCACAACAATGGCGTTTAATGTCAACACAAACAACACTCGCAAAGTATTATTCAGATATAAAACATAAAAACACAGCACTGTTCTCCTCTGTCTCCAGGTTCTAACGCTGTTCCTCAGCAGGAACAGACCTGGAGCTGGGTTCTGTTTGAGTAATCCTCTCTGGCGCTGAGTTTCTGAGGCCACAGAACGCTCGCTTCCTCTCCCACAAAGCCCCGCCCACTCCAGGAAGCACTGACCAATCAACAACAAGCCCTCTACATCCAGTCTGCTCTCAGTCATTTATCCAAAAAATGGTGCAAAGACATTTTTACTTTGGGAGGAAAATGGATCAGACTGAAAGTTTAAGGAAGTAAACAGCTTTTTTTCTATGTTTATGTTCAAAGGACTTCCCTCTGCTGGTCTCTTCTTTTGTTTATTTATTTCTCCAGTAGAGTTCTTATTAAAAATGTTCTCTTTTAGTCACATTTGTTTTTTAAAGGCTGTAAAACGCTGCTGTTCCAGAGGAGACCAGGACTGGGTTAGAAATCTGGCTGCACGATGTATCGCAAAATTATCGTTATCGCAATATCAGCGAACGCAATATCTGTTTCGCAATAATCTAAATATATCACAATAACACTGTGGTCTCCATCTGACAGAGATTTACACTGAAGAATCATTTTCCAGCAGAGCCTTAAAAGAACATGTGTTGTGACGAAATAAAAATGTTTAAAAAGTCCAGTTTTAGTGGTAATTTAATTAATTTAGTCACAGCTTAGCCTTGTTTTATTCCTGGTTTAGTCTGGGTTAAGTTTTGATTTTGTGGCTGTTTTGACTTGTAAATACAGGAACTTACATTTTTGTGAAATGTAGTGAATTTAACTTACTGTGTTCAAAAAGTAGGCTCTATTTTCAAATATCATTATCGCAATTTTCAACATAGTTATCGAATATCGCATGTTTTCTCCATATCGTGCAGCCCAAGTTAGAAATATAGAATATAGAAGCTCTTTAATGATCTGTCTGACTTCATAAGCAGAGTTCCAGCCACAAGGGTTCTCAGGCCGGTCCCAAGCTTGGATAAATGAGAGTTGTGGAAACTCCAGAAGGAAACAGCTTTAGTCCAAACTTCAGCTGTCGTCTTATCACAGACGCTGCTGCTACTGAGCCGGACAAACAAACGCTTTTCCGATTCCGTACGCTGCTTAAATCTCATTTCTATCGGCAGAACAATCACATGTGGCGTAACCAATCAGAGAAACGAACAAACCTGGAGCTGATGAAGAACTGTGGCAGGTTTCTCCATAAAACTCCAGAATCCTGTGTCTGTGAGCAGCTCTGGGCTCGTTAATAAGAAAATGGGAATAGCAATATCAGCTGCATAAATACTGGCATAAAGTGGCATTAAACCAGCTTAGTTTCTCCATAAAACTCCAGAGTCCTGTGTCTCTGAGCAGCTGTGTCCTTCTCTGTGAGCGGGGACAGCAGCAGAAGCCAGTTCCACAAAGACTTGTGAAAGAAAAAGTGGGTTTGTTTGAATGTGGTGGACGTCAGAGGGACTTTACTGTTGTTAAAATGGAAACAGGACCAAGACAAAAAAAAACAAAACAACGAGGACTTCAGCAGAACCAACAGGAGACGAAGCAAAGACTTAAACGCCGTTCATCAGAGACAAGTTCTTACATTAGCTCAGTAGGTAGCGTGGTTAGCTTCTGCCTCTGTGAGATACAGAGCTGCAGAGAAACGGCCGGGACAGGTCAGAAACGCTTCACTCTGAGAGGAACCACACTGTCCTGCTTTAGAAAAGAAAGTAGAGGCTGGTTCTCCGGGCGTCTCCTGCTGCTGACCCAGACCTTTCTCAGTTTTGTGTGGGTTGGTCTAAGGTTTAGCTTAGTCCTGCTTTAATCACTTTTTAATCCCAGTTTAGCCTGGTTTAGCCTGGTTCTTTCCTCATCATCTCAGTTATCCCCAGGTGGGACCCTCAGATGTGTCACAGTCTCCTTGTATCTGTTACATGTGTGTAGTACTGAGAGTATCAGGTGTGTAGTACTGCGTGTATTGCGTGTGTAGTACTGCATGTATGGTGTGTAGTACTGCGTGTATGGTGTGTAGTACTCTGTAGTTAATGAGGTTAGTCGCAGCTGGTCCGCGCCTCGCCCTCACACCTCTCTCTCCCTCTGGTCCCTGTGGTCCCGCCGCGAGTCCTCCCTGTGGTCCTGGTCTGGTCCCAGAGCTGGACCGATTAAATCTGCCACTGTTTTTGTTGACAGACACCTGCCCCCCCCTTCTGTTTACCCAGAATGCACCGGGGCAGACTCACACACCTCAGAGACGAGGAAGTGAGAAGAGGAGCTTCAGGACCGGTTTTAATCAGAGTCAGACCTGGTTTAGTCCTGGTTTAGACCTGGTTTAGTCCTGGGTTAGTCCTGGTTTAGTCCTGGTTTAGACCTGGTTTAGTCCTGGTTTAGACCTGGTTTAGTCCTGGTTTAGTCCTGGTTTAGACCTGGTTTAGTCCTGGTTTAGTCCTGGTTTAGACCTGGTTTAGCTCTGGTTTAGTCCTGGTTTAGACCTGGTTTAGTCCTGGTTTAGTCCTGGTTTAGTCCTGGTTTAGACCTGGTTTAGTCCTGGTTTAGTCCTGGTTTAGTCCTGGTTTAGTCCTGGTTTAGACCTGGTTTAGTCCTGGTTTAGACCTGGTTTAGTCCTGGTTTAGTCCTGGTTTAGTCCTGGTTTAGTCCTGGTTTAGTCCTGGTTTAGACCTGGTTTAGCTCTGGTTTAGTCCTGGTTTAGTCCTGGTTTAGACCTGGTTTAGTCCTGGTTTAGTCCTGGTTTAGACCTGGTTTAGACCTGGTTTAGTCCTGGTTTAGACCTGGTTTAGACCTGGTTTAGTCCTGGTTTATACCTAGTTTAGTCCTGGTTTAGTCCTGGTTTAGTCCTGGTTTAGACCTGGTTTAGACCTGGTTTAGACCTGGTTTAGACCTGGTTTAGTCCTGGTTTAGACCTGGTTTAGACCTGGTTTAGTCCTGGTTTAGTCCTGGTTTAGACCTGGTTTAGTCCTGGTTTAGACCTAGTTTAGTCCTGGTTTAGACCTGGTTTAGACCTAGTTTAGTCCTGGTTTAGACCTGGTTTAGACCTAGTTTAGTCCTGGTTTAGACCTGGTTTAGACCTAGTTTAGTCCTGGTTTAGACCTGGTTTAAACCTGGTTTAGACCTGGTTTAGACCGACCAACAGGAGCTTAAACCAGCTCTAAATTAGGATTAAACCAGGTCTAAACTTAATCTAAACTCAGACTAAAACAGCTCTCAACCACAGCTAAACCAGGACTAAACCAGGACTAAACCAGGACTAATCTGGCTCTAACTTTGCCTAACCCAGTACTTTCTCCTCAGTGTCAGTATCAGTCTTTTATCTCTGTCATATTTCATATTTCATATTTCATATTTCATATTTCTAATGCTACCTGCACTTAACTCGCTGCTGTGTGTTTCTATTGTGCTCCGTCAGCGTCCAATCAGATCGCAGCGAGCCACAGGACGGACTGACAGCTCTGCCACAAAAGACACATCAGAAAAAAATAAAAAAATACATAAAAAGTCCCTCAGAGTGTCTAATCCGAGCCTCGGCATCCATATTTGAGAACGCATTAACCCCGCTCGGCTCCGGCAGCGCGACAGACGCCCGCCGCCCGTCCCCGGAACAATGCTCGGCCTGAAAGGAAGCTCCTAATGGCTCCGCAAAATAGCGAAACATATTTATCTCCACAAAAGCGGCGAGCGTTAGCGACGGAGCAGCAATCTTCAGGTGTCAGCGGAGAGGAGGGGAGCGGAGGGAGAGAGGGGGGCGCCAGACGCTGAGGTAAAAAATCCCCCCGCGAGCAGCATAAATATGAGGAGGAAGAGGAAGAGAGGAGGACACGAGACGCCATTTTGGAGCAAACACAGAAACACAGGCTCAGAAACAAAAGGTCCTCACAGGAAATTCTGGGTCTAAGTTTCAGAACTTTGAGGAGCAGCGCAGGACGTCCCACTGAGAGAGGAGCGCTTTAGTTTAGCCCTAAACCCAGACTGAACCAGGACAAAACCAGGTCTACACCACAACTGAACCAGGTCAAAACCAGGTCTACACCACAACTGAACCAGGACAAAACCAGGTCTACACCACAACTGAACCAGGACAAAACCAGGTCTACACCACAACTGAACCAGGACAAAACCAGGTCTACACCGCAACTGAACCAGGACAAAACCAGGTCTACACCGCAACTGAACCAGGACAAAACCAGGTCTACACCACAACTGAACCAGGTCAAAACCAGGTCTACACCACAACTGAACCAGGACAAAACCAGGTCTACACCACAACTGAACCAGGACAAAACCAGGTCTACACCACAACTGAACCAGGACAAAACCAGGTCTACACCACAACTGAACCAGGACAAAACCAGGTCTACACCACAACTGAACCAGGACAAAACCAGGTCTACACCACAACTGAACCAGGTCAAAACCAGGTCTACACCACAACTGAACCAGGTCAAAACCAGGTCTACACCACAACTGAACCAGGACAAAACCAGGTCTACACCACAACTGAACCAGGACAAAACCAGGTCTACACCACAACTGAACCAGGACAAAACCAGGTCTACACCACAACTGAACCAGGACAAAACCAGGTCTACACCACAACTGAACCAGGACAAAACCAGGTCTACACCACAACTGAACCAGGACAAAACCAGGTCTACACCACAACTGAACCAGGACAAAACCAGGTCTACACCACAACTGAACCAGGTCAAAACCAGGTCTACACCACAACTGAACCAGGACAAAACCAGGTCTACACCACAACTGAACCAGGACAAAACCAGGTCTACACCACAACTGAACCAGGACAAAACCAGGTCTACACCACAACTGAACCAGGACAAAACCAGGTCTACACCACAAGGACAGGACAAAAACTGTTCAGCTTCAGTTCAGTTTTATTTGTGTGTCCCAGGATCACAAACAGTTCATCAAACATAAACACAATCAACACAAACAATAACTACACTAAACTAGACCCTCCTTCTCTTAAGGAAAAACTCCTAAAAAACCCAGCTGTGGGAAAAAAGCTCATCTAAAGAACTAAACCAGGACTTCACCAGGTCTAAACTAAATCTCCTCATTACATTCCTAATTTACTTCAGTTCTTGATTTGTTAGGTCCTGGTTCAGTCCTGGTTTATCTTTATCTATCTTTTGTTTATATTCAGGTGTTATATTATAAAACTGATCGTCCAATCACGATGCTTCATTCTTTTGAAATGTGAAGGAGAACCAATCAGACGCAGTTTATTCCCTGTCATTTACAGAACTGAGCGGTGGGAAAACTCAGGAGCTCACGACCGGAACACGTTTCATTCCCAACACGAACCCAGGACTGAACCTGGAATAAAACCAAACTGTTGTCCTCCAGCTCGGAACCAGTTCTGCTTTAGACCTGCTTTAGTCCCTGGTCCAGTCCTGGTCCAGTCCCTGGTTTAGTCCCTAGTTTGGACCTGGTTTAGACCTGGTTTAGTCCTGGTTTAGACCTGGTTTAGTCCTGGTTTTGACCTGGTTTAGTCCTGGTTTAGTCCTGGTTTAGACCTGGTTTAGACCTGGTTTAGTCCTGGTTTAGACCTGGTTTAGTCCTGGTTTAGTCCTGGTTTAGACCTGGTTTAGTCCTGGTTTAGTCCTGGTTTAGTCCTGGTTTAGACCTGGTTTAGACCTGGTTTAGTCCTGGTTTAGACCTGGTTTAGACCTGGTTTAGTCCTGGTTTAGACCTGGTTTAGTCCTGGTTTAGTCCTGGTTTAGACCTGGTTTAGACCTGGTTTAGTCCTGGTTTTGACCTGGTTTTGACCTGGTTTAGACCTTGTTTAGACCTGGTTTAGTCCTGGTTTAGACCTGGTTTAGACCTGGTTTAGTCCTGGTTTAGACCTGGTTTAGACCTGGTTTAGACCTGGTTTAGACCTGGTTTAGTCCTGGTTTAGACCTGGTTTAGTCCTGGTTTAGACCTGGTTTAGTCCTGGTTTGGTCCTGGTCCAGACCCTGGTCCTGGTCCAGACCCTGGTCCTGGTCCAGACCCTGGTCCGGGTCCAGACCCTGGTCCTGGTCCAGACCCTGGTCCAGACCCTGGTCCTGGTCCAGAGTCTGGTCCGGGTCCAGACCCTGGTCCTGGTCCAGACCCTGGTCCAGACCCTGGTCCTGGTCCAGACCCTGGTCCGGGTCCAGACCCTGGTCCGGGTCCAGACCCTGGTCCTGGTCCAGACCCTGGTCCTGGTCCAGACCCTGGTCCAGACCCTGGTCCTGGTCCAGACCCTGGTCCTGGTCCAGACCCTGGTCCAGACCCTGGTCCTGGTCCAGACCCTGGTCCGGGTCCAGACCCTGGTCCTGGTCCAGACCCTGGTCCGGGTCCAGACCCTGGTCCTGGTCCAGACCCTGTAGTGTTACAGTTCTGTCGACGCCTGACGTGAGGAGAAAATGGAAGCGGAGCAGAGTCTGAGCGGAGTGTGCCCTGCATCAGCATCGCAGCATCATCTCACAGCAGTTTCCACGGCAACCGCCCCCAGCATCCTCCTGGACCACGGGCCGCCGACAACACAAACATACACACTAATACACACAAACATACACAAACATACACACTAATACACACAAATATACACAAACATACACACTAATACACACAAATATACACAAACATACACACTAATACTCACAAATATACACAAACATACACACTGATACACACAAATATACACAAACATACACACTAATACACACAAATATACACAAACATACACACTAATACACACAAATATACACAAACATACACACTAATACTCACAAATATACACAAACATACACACTAATACACACAAATATACACAAACATACACACTAATACACACAAATATACACAAACATACACACTAATACACACAAATATACACAAACATACACACTAATACTCACAAATATACACAAACATACACACTGATACACACAAATATACACAAACATACACACTGATACACACAAATATACACAAACATACACACTAATACACATAAATATACACAAATATACACAAATATACACACTAATACACACAAATATACACAAACATACACACTAATACACATAAATATACACAAATATACACAAATATACACACTAATACACACAAATATACACAAACATACACACTAATACACACAAATATACACAAACATACACACTAATACACACAAACATACACAAACATACACACTGATACACACAAATATACACAAACACACACACTAATACACACAAATATACACAAACATACACACTAATACACACAAATATACACAAACATACACACTAATACACACAAATATACACAAACATACACACTGATACACACAAATATACACAAACACACACACTAATACACACAAATATACACAAACATACACACTAATACACACAAATATACACAAACATACACACTAATACACACAAATATACACAAACATACACACTAATACACACAAATATACACAAACATACACACTAATACACACAAATATACACAAACATACACACTAACACACACAAATATACACAAACATACACACTGATACACACAAATATACACAAACATACACACTAATACACACAAATATACACAAACATACACACTAATACACACACATATACACAAACATACACACTAATACACATAAATATACACAAATATACACAAATATACACACTAATACACACAAATATACACAAACATACACACTAATACACACAAATATACACAAACATACACACTAATACACACAAATATACACAAACATACACACTAATACACACAAATATACACAAACACACACACTAATACACACAAATATACACAAACATACACACTAATACACACAAATATACACACTAATACACAAATATACACAAACATACACACTAATACACACAAACATACACACTAATACACACACTAATACACAAATATACACAAATATACACACTAATACACACAAATATACACAAACATACACACTAATACACACAAATATACACAAACATACACACTAATACACACAAATATACACAAACACACACACTAATACACAAATATACACAAACATACACACTAATACACACAAACATACACACTAATACACACAAATATACACAAACATACACACTAATACACACAAATATACACAAACATACACACTAATACACACAAATATACACAAACATACACACTGATACACACAAATATACACAAACACACACACTAATACACACAAATATACACAAATATACACAAATATACACACTAATACACACAAATATACACAAACATACACACTAATACACACAAATATACACAAACATACACACTAATACACACAAATATACACAAACATACACACTGATACACACAAATATACACAAACACACACACTAATACACACAAATATACACAAATATACACAAACATACACACTAATACACACAAATATACACAAACATACACACTAATACACACAAATATACACACTAATACACACAAATATACACAAACATACACACTAATACACACAAATATACACAAACATACACACTAATACACACAAATATACACAAACATACACACTAATACACACAAATATACACAAACATACACACTAATACACACAAATATACACAAACATACACACTAATACACACAAATATACACAAATATACACACTAATACACACAAATATACACAAACATACACACTAATACACACAAATATACACAAACATACACACTAATACTCACAAATATACACAAATATACACAAACATACATACTGATACACACAAATATACACAAACATACACACTAATACACACAAATATACACAAACATACACACTAATACTCACAAATATACACAAATATACACAAACACACACACTAATACACACAAATATACACAAACATACACACTAATACACACAAATATACACACTAATACACACAAATATACACAAACATACACACTAATACACACAAATATACACAAACATACACACTAATACACACAAATATACACACTAATACACACAAATATACACAAACATACACACTAATACACACAAATATACACAAACATACACACTAATACTCACAAATACACACAAATATACACAAACATACACACTAATACACACAAATATACACAAACATACACACTAATACACACAAACATACACACTAATACACACACATATACACAAACATACACACAAATATACACAAACATACACACTAATACACACAAATATACACAAACATACACACTAATACACACAAATATACACAAACATACACACAAATATACACAAACATACACACTGATACACACAAATATACACAAACATACACACTAATACACAAATATACACACTAATACACACAAATATACACACTAACACACACAAATACACACAAATATACACACTAATACACACAAATATACACAAACACACACAAATATACACAAACATTTACACAAATATACACAAATATACACAAACATACACACTAATACACACAAATATACACACTAATACACACAAATATACACAAACATACACACTAATACACACAAATTTACACACTAATACACACAAATATACACAAACATACACACAAATATACACAAATATACACAAACATACACACTAATACACACAAATATACACAAATATACACAAACATACACACTAATACACACAAATATACACACTAATACACACAAATATACACAAACATACACACTAATATACACAAATATACACACTAATACACACAAATATACACAAACATACACACTAATACACACAAATATACACAAATATACACAAACATACACACTAATACACACAAATATACACACTAATACACACAAATATACACAAACATACACACTAATATACACAAATATACACACTAATATACACAAATATACACACTAATACACACAAATATACACAAACACACACAAATATACACAAATATACACAAACATACACACTAATACACACAAATATACACAAACATTTACACAAATATACACAAATATACACAAACATACACACTAATACACACAAATATACACACTAATACACACAAATATACACAAACATACACACTAATACACACAAATTTACACACTAATACACACAAATATACACAAACATACACACAAATATACACAAATATACACAAACATACACACTAATACACACAAATATACACAAACATACACACAAATATACACAAATATACACACTAATACACACAAATATACACAAATATACACAAACATACACATTAATACACACAAACATACACAAACATACACACTAATACACACAAATATACACAAACATACACACTAATACTCACAAATATACACAAACATACACAAGTGTAAACTAAACACTGGGTTAAACCAGGCCTAAACTTGGACTAAACCAGGTCTAAACCAGGACTAAACCAGGACTAAACTTGGACTAAACCAGGACTAAACTTGGACTAAACCAGGACTAAACTTGGACTAAACCAGGACTAAACCAGGACTAAACTTGGACTAAACCAGGACTAAACCAGGACTAAACTTGGACTAAACCAGGACTAAACCAGGACTAAACCAGGTCTAAACCAGGACTTCCTAACAGAAATGCTTAGTTAAAAAATGGCGTTGAGATCAGCGCTGGATATTTTGTGTTTTTGGAGAATTTGCAACAGTTTTTTTTTTTTTCATGCCCTATTTATTATTTTGTAAAATCTAGTCACAGAAGAACAAGTTAGTCAAGTCTTTTGCTGGTCCTAAGCCTGGATAAATGTTTTTGTTCATATTTCTAACCCAGCCCTGGTCTCCTCTGGAACAGCAGCCTTTAAGAACATTATGGGACTAAAAGAGAACGTTTTTAATAAGAACCCTAATGGAGCCATACAGAAACAGGAGAAGAGACCAGCAGAGGGCAGCAGAGGGCACAGTTGTTGAACATAATCAAAGAAAAAAAGCTGTTCAGTTCCTTAAACTTTGTGTAAAAATGTCTGTGAGGAATCAGTGGAAACAGAGCTGAGCACTGTTTTTTGGATAAATGACTGAGTGCAGATGGATGTAGAGGGCTTGTTGCTGATTGGCCGGCGCTTCCTGGAGGGGGCGGGGCTTTGTGGTGGAACCGAGCAGAAACTCAGCGCCAGAGAATACAGGATTAACTCAAACAGAACACAGCTCCGGGTCTGTTTCTGCTGAGGAACAGCGTTAGAACATGGAGACAG
Source organism: Bostrychus sinensis (assembly GCA_020698575.1). NCBI lineage: Eukaryota > Metazoa > Chordata > Actinopteri > Gobiiformes > Eleotridae > Bostrychus > Bostrychus sinensis. The sequence goes on from CM036258.1 coordinate 1,238,071, forward strand.
AGATTTTAAATGATCATTATTGTGACGAGAAATGTTCCTGTCGTCTGGTTTTGGTCTCAGGAATCTGGGATGAAAGGCTGCAGGGAGAGGAACAAAGAGCTAATGTTAGGAAAAACAGAGAGAGGCTGGTTCTGGTGTTGTGTTGTTGTGGTGTTGTTGTTGTGTTGTTGTTGTGTTGTTGTGGTGTCGGTGAGTCCCAGCTGCTGTTTAAACAGTGTCTGGAACATTCACATCATTTAAATCCGACACGTTTTCGGAGATTTGTTAAAGATTTTGTCTGAGCTCTGACTCAAATCCGAACAACATTTACATCCAAACAGCAGCTGTGTCCCTCTGCACGGCTCCTGTGGACATCTACAGAGACACGCGTCCTCTGTGGACATCTACAGAGACACGCGTCCTCTGTGGACATCTACAGAGACACGCGTCCTCTGTGGACATCTACAGAGACACGCGTCCTCTGTGGACATCTACAGAGACACGCGTCCTCTGTGGACATCTACAGAGACACGCGTCCTCTGTGGACATCTACAGAGACACGCGTCCTCTGTGGACATCTACAGAGACACAGAGACACAGAGAGACAGAGGACACAACAATCAGCTCTCACTCTGTCAGCCGTGTTTTCACCTGGACCACGAGAGCGCAGCTGATGTCAGAGAAAAGCAACCAGATGCGTTTACTGTCTGTGTAAAAGTGTGTAAAATATTCATACTTTCTTTTTAACAGGTTGTGTTCATGTCCTAGAAAGTGATGATGTTTATACAGGGGCCTGAATAAACGACTGAAATATCCAAATAGAAAACTGTCTGTGAAGACTCTCACTTGTCCCGGGGAATTAAAAATCCAATCCAGATGACTGTTGTTTTTTTTTTACTTTTGTTGTGATACAAATAGAAAACTCTACAAATATTAATCATTTTTGTTAGCCTCACCATAATAATCCTGAGGCTTCCTGCAGAGTCAGCAGTCTCGCCTGTGTGTTAATAACATCACTACTTTCTGATGCTTTAAGCTGGGGACACACTCCAGGATGTTCTCAGTGGTTACAGATTCTGAAATAACTCGGAGCTCGCACTAACGACTGGTTTCAGCAGATTTAGTTCTGACGACTGAAAGACTGCGCCTCACACACGACAAGATCTGCTGAGGCCGCAACTGTCGCCAACCAAACGCAGAAAACTCTGGCCACAACTAAATGGTAAACAAACATGGAGCTACCTGGGTCGCTGCTGCCGTTGTGTGCCCAGCGATCTGTTTGGAAAAAAGGAAAAAAAAAAAACAGCTACCCCAGTTTATCTTGGGTAGCGCTCAACTTTCTTCGGTGTTTTCCACGTTTCCGAATGTCCTCCCTCATCTCTCCACAGTCTGCTCTACAGAGGTCTCTCCAGTCTGCAGTGGTGTCTAGTGAATAAAAAATAGAGCCCTCAAAATGTTCCACAATACATTTTGAAAAGTAGTGGACATTGATGGTCACTAGAGGTCAGTATAGAGCAGAGAGCTTTGAGTTTCGTTGGAGAACAGCGGGACTTTAACCTGAACGCAACACATCTGAATGAGACCAGTGGGAAACCCAGCTGTTTTTACTTCTGTCAGGTCATATTTATGAATAAATATCTCTGAAATAAAGCGTTACAGCGTAAAGTCACTAATGTTAGCTTAGCTTAGCTTAGCCTGTACAGGTGTCCACTTCCTCTCTGAAGGCACAGAGCAATAATCCACTCTGTTTTATTCATTAAAGTCATAATTCATGTTAAATATCACACATATGGTTATTATTTATCTATAAATATCTAAAATATCACTAAAGTCTGGTCGGCTTTAGCACAGAAGAACTTTATCAGTGGAACTCACAGAACTTGACGCTAGAGTCATGTGATTAACGGCGAGTTAAAAACAGTGAGCGAGTAAATGAGTGCACTCCAGTCTGCTGCACAGGACCGGACTGTACAGGGACTGAGGGGTAGGGAGGACGTTTGGACACAGCCCCTGTCTCTGTCTCCGTCCTCTCTCCGTCCTCTCTGCTCTCGTCCTCGGTGAGTAATGTCCCCTGATTGGCCGCGGCAGATGTGCCTCCAGCTGTTCTCTCTCTGAATCTGAAGTTTGTTTGGAGCTGGAGATGAAAACCTGGACGCGTCTCTGTCAGCGCTGAGGCCAGGGGTCAGAGGTCAGGGGTCGGGCCGAGTGTTGAGCAGTGAGAGTCGTGCACTTGTGTCCCGAGGAGAGAGCGGTGACGGATCTGAACCAACCAGACTCAAACCTGCAGCGGAGAACTCGCCTCCACCTTTAGTCTACTCTTAGCCTGAAAATATGACTTAGATATTTCAGTCTGAGGTGGAAATGCAGCATAAACACCGAGCAGCCACATCTGTTCTTTTTGGAGCCTGACATTTTATACGTTCAGTTCTGTCTAAATGCAAAACCTCTGTGTGCTCTAAAGGTTACTCTCAGTGATATTTCTGCTCAACTGAAAGAACTAAAAATGCTCACAGTTACAAGTAAAGACAGGTTTCCAATGAGTTTTACAGGAAAGTTTTATAATAATGATAGACTGAAGGTCTGCACTTACTGTTCTGTTATTTTTGTTTGGTTCTGGTTAAAATCCGGACTATTAGGCTGTCCCTGAACCTGTCATCACTGGGATCATGACACCGGGGAGCAGCTCCTGAACACAGAGTGCACTGTGGTGAAATGTTACAGGTGAAAAGCACAAATATGAGGCTCAGGCTGATGTAGAGACCACAGAGACATGCTCTTATTAATATTACATTAACACAAACATCTGATGCTCTGTTTAGGAGAGTTTGAAATCACTGATGACACTGCTGAGGACACAGAGCTGCGCTGGAGCAGAATCCTGAGTTTTTAAACAAACTGAGATCTGGTTTTGTCTTTCACACTGACGTTTGTTCGTCTTTTCCTGGATTTGGTCTGAACTATTGCTTCTTACTAAAAACAGGAATCATACCTTGGTCCGGACCGAGACCTCCTCTTTTTGCCAAACCAAAGAACAGCTGTTTGGGGGACTTGGTCTGAGCCAAACAGAAAGTCTGACAGTCTGGGGCAGGTGTGAAAGGCTCCTAAAGCAGAATTTATAGTTGTTCAGTTAAATGTGTGCATTGGCCCAACACGGAACTAAAACTAACTGCAGGTGAATAAATAAATGTCTCTATAAAATATAAATAAATATCTATCCTGAGAGCGAGACCAAGACCCTGATGTAGATTAGATTCATATGGAGTGAGTCTGTTCTGCCTTCTCTCCTCAGTCACACTCCAGGGCCACACACTGGAGGCAAGGGCCAACGACACAACGGCAGTATGAACTGGAGTAGGGATCGAACCAGCAACCTTTGTTATTGTGGACTGACTCTACCTCCCTCAACCTCAGTCGTTCCCTTTCAGTTTCAGTTTGGTGAACTGTCCACAAAATGAGATTTACGTCTCCAGCCCTGAGCAGAGATGTTGCTGGTTCCTGTGGTTCTGGACTCACCACGAGATCAGAGAGAAGACAGCTCCACAAACACCTGAGCAGGTTCTCAGTCATCCAGGAAATATCGGTAAAAAAGGTTAAACAAGAAGGTCATCAACAAACCATGACCTTATTGTTTAACCTTTTTTAATATTTGAAGGGTCTTGGTCTCCTCTAGAACAGCAGCACTTTACAGTCTTTAAAAACATTCTGGGACTAAAAGAGAACGTTTTATTAAATACCCTACTGGGGCCATAAAGAAATAGGAGAAAAGACCAGCAGAGGGCAGCTTTGTTACGGTCTTTTGAACAAAATTTAAAGAAAAAAAGGAACTTCACTTCCTTAAACTTTGTGTCTGATCTATTCTCCTCCCAAAGTAAAAATGTCTGTGCACTATTTTTTGGATAAATGACAGAGAGCAGATGTAGAGGGCTTGTTGTTGATTGGGCAGTGCTTCCTGGAGTGGGTGGGGCTTCATAGTGGAAGTGAGCGTTCTGAGGCCTCAGAAACTCAGTGCCAGAGAATACAGGATGGCTCAAACAGAACCCAGCTCCAGGTCTGTTTCTGATGAGGAACAACGTTAGAACACGGAGACAGAGGACGTTTGACAGAAGAAGCCCTGACTCTGTGTTTGGTGTTTTGTTAAACTTGGACAAAGAGAGTGAGAGACTGAGGACAGAAGACTCTCTCTGTGGTTTCTCTGTGGTGTGAGACTGAGGACAGAGGTGGTCTCTCTTGGTCTGTGCTTTGTAATGAAGTGAAGTACGGGCCGCTGACAGAAGGCTTAGGTCTGGATTAACCCTGGTCTGGTCCGGTCTCTGGAGCGTCATCCATCCAGCGCTCGATGAGTGAGACAATTCAAACTCTTTAACTCTGCAGCGAAGAAGGTTCAGAGTTCAAACATCGGTTCTTCAGAGGACACAGAGAAGAACTGAACAGGACTTTTCTGAGACATGTTGTTGTGTGAAGGATCTGAAGGACAAGAGACCGGATCTGAAGGACGAGAGACCGGATCTGAAGGACGAGAGACCGGGTCTGAAGGAAGAGAGACCGGATCTGAAGGACGAGAGACAGATCTGAAGGACAAGAGACCGGATCTGAAGGACGAGAGACCGGGTCTGAAGGAAGAGAGACCGGATCTGAAGGACGAGAGACAGATCTGAAGGACAAGAGACCGGATCTGAAGGACGAGACCGGGTCTGAAGGACGAGAGACCGGGTCTGAAGGACGAGAGACGGATCTGAAGGACGAGAGACGGATCTGAAGGACAAGAGACCGGATCTGAAGGACGAGACCGGGTCTGAAGGACGAGAGACTGGGTCTGAAGGACGAGAGACTGGGTCTGAAGGACGAGAGACGGATCTGAAGGACGAGAGACGGATCTGAAGGACGAGAGACCGGATCTGAAGGACAAGAGACCGGATCTGAAGGAAGAGAGACCGGATCTGAAGGACGAGAGACCGGATCTGAAGGACGAGAGACCGGATCTGAAGGACGAGACCGGGTCTGAAGGACGAGAGACCGGATCTGAAGGACGAGACCGGGTCTGAAGGACGAGAGACCGGGTCTGAAGGACGAGAGACGGATCTGAAGGACGAGAGACGGATCTGAAGGACGAGAGACCGGATCTGAAGGACGAGAGACGGATCTGAAGGACGAGAGACCGGATCTGAAGGACGAGAGACCGGATCTGAAGGACGAGAGACCGGATCTGAAGGACGAGAGACCGGATCTGAAGGACGAGAGACCGGATCTGAAGGACGAGAGACCGGATCTGAAGGACGAGAGACCGGCTCTGAAGGACGAGAGACCGGATCTGAAGGACGAGAGACCGGATCTGAAAGACGAGAGACCGGATCTGAAGGACGAGAGACCGGATCTGAAGGACGAGAGACCGGATCTGAAGGACGAGAGACCGGATCTGAAGGAAGAGAGACCGGATCTGAAGGACGAGAGACCGGATCTGAAGGACGAGAGACCGGATCTGAAGGACGAGAGACGGATCTGAAGGACGAGAGACCGGATCTGAAGGACGAGACTGGATCTGAAGGACGAGAGACCGGATCTGAAGGACGAGAGACCGGATCTGAAGGACGAGACTGGATCTGAAAGACGAGAGACCGGATCTGAAGGACGAGAGACCGGATCTGAAGGAAGAGAGACCGGATCTGAAGGACGAGACTGGATCTGAAGGACGAGAGACCGGATCTGAAGGACGAGACTGGATCTGAAGGACGAGACTGGATCTGAGTGTGTGGTTTTAACCTGAGGTTGGGTCTGAGACTCTGTGACCTGACAGAGGTCAAAACAAACGGCGAACAGTCGAACCATTAACCCAGAGGTTGGCAGTTCGATCCCCGCTGCATACTGTCCTTGTGTCCTTGGGCACTGTGTGAGACTGATGCATTGTTATTATCATCTGTAAAGACCAGAGAGAGGAGGAGGTAGTGAACAAACTCATCCACCGCTGTCTTCTGTAAACTCTGGAACATCTCAGCTGTTCTCTGACTTTCTGTCTCAGCAAATCTGATGTGGAGCAGGGAAGTCAGAGTCAGAGACCAACACAAAGTTTAATATGAGCCCCAGTCAACAAACTAAACAACCACACATTAAATGAAAACATTTTTTGCACTTTCCTCTCAGGGGTCATAATGCGGGGGGAAAAAATTATTGCTAGATTTTATTTTATTTTTTCAGAGGTCATAAAGTAAAAAAACAAAAGAAAAAACTGCATCACCACATTTGCGCTTGTCCAGAGCGACACACTGCTGTGTTTGTTTGTTTGTTTGTTTGTTTATTGAGCTCCCCATTAACATCTGCAGCTACTCTTCCTGGAGTCGCTTTAAATCACAAACCATAAACTATCACAATAAAACAATTCTTAATATTTACACATCTTCACTGTGGAAACACAGCCCAGATGTTCTTTAAAGGAACCAAAACTATTTCATATGTCACACACAAGCTGGCTTAAAATGTAAATAGTAAAATATTTTAAGGATTATTTATGTTTATGTTTGTGTATTTTATATATGATTAGTTGTATAGTAGTTGCACTGAGAGGGGTGGGAACAGTCCTGAAACAGAAGGAGGTGTGGTCAGTTTGTTTTCTTGCTGGTGAGAGACTTAATGAACACTTGGGCCCAAAGTTAGACAGAGACAAGACCCAGCTGAGTCCAGACCAGGACCAGACCTGAGCCAGACTGGGACCAGACCAGGACCAGACCAGGACCAGACCAGGACCTGAGCAGGACCAGACCAGGACCAGACCAGGACCTGAGCAGGACCTGAGCAGGACCAGACCAGGACCTGAGCAGGACCTGAGCAGGACCTGAGCAGGACCTGAGCAGGACCTGAGCAGGACCTGAGCAGGACCTGGATAAACAGCAGCAGAAGAAGAGAGAGGAGCTGAGGACAGAGGGCCATGTCTCATTTAGAACTGCAGTAAATATTAGGATCCATCCATCACAGAGTTTATGTTCACACACACACACACACACACACACACACACACACACACACACACACACACACACACACACACACACACACACACACACACACACACACACACACACACACACACACACACACAGAGTCAGTCTGAGAACAGCTGCAGGACTTGAAATGGACAAGGTCTCGAGCCCTAAATCCTGATCCACTCCATCAGACTAAATATACAGCCTTACAGGACTGGGACTAAACCAGGTCTAAACCAGGTCTAAACCAAGTCTAAACCAGGTCTAAACCAGGGCTAAACCAGGTCTAAACCAGGTCTAAACAAGGTCTAAACCAGGGCTAAACCAGGTCTAAACCAGGTCTAAACCAGGGCTAAACCCAGTCCTAGCCCAGGTCCAGTCCTCTCAGGTCCCATATGGCCGTCTCCTCTGAAGACGATGACAGGCCTGTGACACAGCTCAGAGTGTTGTGTCTAATTTATTCTGTGTGTTTCTCTGAAAGTCTCAGTCCGCAGCTGAATCCATTCACGCCCCGCCGCGCTCCCATTGGCCGCCGCCCCTCCCCGCCGCTCCCTGATTGGTCGAGAGCCCCTCCCCGCCGCCCTACGATTGGCCGATGCGGCTCCGTGACACCGGGTCTGCGCGGAGTGTGAAGCTGTCAAACACATCCATAAACATTTACAGCCAACAGTGCATTCATTAACATTCACACAGCAGCGCAGGACTACACTTCCCATGATGCATCTGCACATGGCTGTAGTCCTGCTGCTGCCAGCAAGTTAAGGTCTTTTCACAGGGTTTGTTTGTAAATTACACTCACAACACACAGGGGCTAAACCAGGACTAAACCAGGACTAAACCAGGACTAAACCAGGGCTAAACCAGGACTAAACCAGGACTAAACCAGGGCTAAACCAGGACTAAACCAGGACTAAACCAGGTCTAAAACCAGGACTAAACCAGGGCTAAACCAGGACTAAACCAGGACTAAACCAGGACTAAACAAGGACTAAACCAGGACTAAACCAGGACTAAACCAGGACTAAACCAGGACTAAACCAGGGCTAAACCAGGACTAAACCAGGGCTAAACCAGGACTAAACCAGGACTAAACCAGGGCTAAACCAGGACTAAACCAGGACTAAACAAGGACTAAACCAGGACTAAACCAGGACTAAACCAGGACTAAACCAGGACTAAACCAGGGCTAAACCAGGACTAAACCAGGACTAAACCAGGATTAAACCAGGACTAAACCAGGACTAAACCAGGGCTAAACCAGGACTAAACCAGGGCTAAACCAGGACTAAACCAGGGCTAAACCAGGGCTAAACCAGGTCTAAAACCAGGACTAAACCAGGACTAAACCAGGATTAAACCAGGACTAAACCAGGACTAAACCAGGGCTAAACCAGGACTAAACCAGGGCTAAACCAGGACTAAACCAGGACTAAACCAGGACTAAACCAGGGCTAAACCAGGTCTAAACCAGGACTAAACCAGGACTAAACCAGGACTAAACCAGGATTAAACCAGGACTAAACCAGGACTAAACCAGGGCTAAACCAGGACTAAACCAGGGCTAAACCAGGACTAAACCAGGGCTAAACCAGGGCTAAACCAGGTCTAAAACCAGGACTAAACCAGGACTAAACCAGGACTAAACCAGGATTAAACCAGGGCTAAACCAGGACTAAACCAGGGCTAAACCAGGGCTAAACCAGGTCTAAAACCAGGACTAAACCAGGACTAAACCAGGACTAAACCAGGATTAAACCAGGACTTAACCAGGACTAAACCAGGGCTAAACCAGGACTAAACCAGGACTAAACCAGGACTAAACCAGGTCTAAACCAGGACTTAACCAGGACTAAACCAGGGCTAAACCAGGACTAAACCAGGTCTAATCCAGGGCTAAAGCAAACCAGGGCTAACCTGAGGGGCGGCAGTAGCTCAGTTGTTACGCTTGTTGAGACGCTCGTTCACTAACTTGAGTCCCTACATAGGCGTTGCCTACTGTGGTCGGAGAGGCTGTAGGCACAAAATGGCAGCCACGCATCCATCAGTCTGCCCCAGGGCAGCTGTGGCTACAGAAATAACTCAGCACCATAGTGAGACTGAGGAGAAAAGGAATAAAGCACAATATAAATCCAGTCCATCATTATTATTATTATTATTATTATTATTATTATTATTATTATTATTATTATTATTAACCAGCTGCCTAGATCCTCTTTGATGATTGGCCGCCGGAGTCCTGCCCTCTGATTGGCCGCCGGAGTCCTGCCCTCTGATTGGTCCGTCCTCAGACCTCTGTCCAAAGGCCCCAGACCTTTGAGTTTTGAACAAAGAGTGAAAGGACGTGTTGACGAGGCGATGTCTCACTCCGTCTCCCTCTGTCGTCACACACGCAGCCCCGCGGCGCATTTATGCAAAGCAGCCAATTAGAGCGAGCTCAGTGTCATCTGGAGGAGCGGTGCATTGTGGGTAAATAGGGCTCATTATGGCCACTCCCAGACACTTCATTCACACTCCGCTCCAGCCGCTCCGAGGTTTAGGGCCCCGGCTGCAGGGCCCCGAGTCTGGGCCGGGGTTAATGAGGAGTCACACTC